>OY293314.1:11837478-12043423 GCA_958502075.1 Orchestes rusci
TTTTTATTATTTCGAAAATCTATATAATTTTATTGACTGGGGTACATATATTTTTCTATTACTTTCAGAATCAAATTTCGATCAAACAATATCAGCAAGGACTAGAACTTTGAGTAATTAAAAATACATTTATCTATCTATTTGTATGTCTCTCTCTCTCTCTCTCTCTCTCTCTCTCTCTCTCCCTCTCTCTTTCTCTCTCTTTTCTCTCTCTCTCAAGTAGTATTTTCCTATTTAAGCACTTCAGATCTTGATTTCAGTTAGTGTTTGAAGATAAGCTCAAAGTGAAACATGGAAAAATACATTATTGTGAAAGATTTTATCAGAAAAAACAAGAGGTTCAGCAGCGATGCTAGAACTGTGGAGTTCAATATTAAACCTGTGCCTCATGGTAAAGAACCATCAGGATGGGTAAAAGATGCAATTTCGGAAATCATTATGAAATCAACCAAAGATTTGCATCCTAATGACTTGGTCGGTTTCACCTTTTGTTCAAAATCATTCGAAAAAGGGGAGGGTTGGTTTCGATTTCAAGAAGCCTCTAAAGTAACTTTTGATGAAGTTTGGGGTGTAATCACTGGGATTTTTCAATCAAACTCTTCTGGACTAGACACCGATACGTTTTGCTTAGGAGTTACTTCTGTGCGATTACCGAAAGGTGCGGGGAGAGGAAAACATTATAATACTTTTGGGGAAGAATGTAAACAAAGAAGAGGTTTAGTTTTTGTTAATAATCAAGATAACTTATGCCTTCCTAGAGCCCTGGCTATTGCGATAGCAAAAGTAACAAACGATCCTTGCTTTAAAAAAATACGTCGAGGAATGAATTGTCAGAAAGAAAAGGCAATACAGTTGATGACTGATGCGAATGTAGTAATCCCTCAAGACGGAGCCGGTATACCTGAACTTCAAAAATTTCAAGATTTTCTCTCACCAGACTATAAAATAATAGTTTATCAATACAAGAGCAGGGGTAGAGACGTTATATTCGCTGGGTCTGGGGACGGAAAACGGTTAAACCTTCTCTATCACAAGAACCACTACTGTGTTATTATATCATGTACAGCTGCTTTTTCGTGTATTTATTTCTGTGAAGATTGTCGTGTGGGGTACGATCACAAAAATAATCATAGATGTAACAAAACATGCTTCGCTTGTCAACAATCGCCACCTTGTCGAAACGAAATTAAAACTAGATGCCAAGACTGTCTTAGAACATTCAGAAGCCCGTCATGTTATGAAAACCATAAAAAACCAGGATCTTTAGAAAAGTCCACAATTTGTGCCGAAATTAAAAAATGCGTTACATGTCTGAAAACTACAAAATCTAATAGAAAACACACATGTGGAGAAGATTTTTGTAAAATCTGTCGAAAACATCAACCGAAGGGGCATTTGTGTCATATGCAGATTGATACCGGAAAACCGAAAACAAAAGATATTCTATACATTTTTTATGATTTGGAGACAATGCAGGATAAACAATTGGAAGACGGCAGTTTCGAACATGAGCCGAATCTATGTGTTTTCAATCAACGATGTGAAAAATGTATCCGAGAGACGGATCTATATTTCTGTCAAACCTGTGGTTATAGAAGACAAATTTTTCATCAAGATGTAATTTCTAAATTCATGAACCATCTTTTGCAAATCGGAAAAAAATTCAGAGAAGTTATTGTTTTGGCACATAACGGCCAAGCTTTTGACCATCAATTTATTTTGAGCCATATACTCACCAAAACCGACCTGACCCCCGAACTTATAATGCGAGGGACCAAAATTATTTTGATGCAATTAGAGCATGTGAAGTTTTTGGATTCTCTAAATTATTTCCCTATGGCTCTAGCTGCACTACCCAAAGCTTTTGGAATGCCAGATAGATTCAAGAAGGGGTACTTCCCTCACTTGTTTAATAAGAAAAAGAGAGAAACCCAAAATTATGTAGGACCTCTCCCTGATGTTAAATATTATAACCCTGATGCAATGACAAAGGAAATCAGAAAAGAATTTTTGAAGTGGCATGAAGAGCATAGAGACCAGATTTTTGATTTTCATAAAGAGATCACTGAATATTGTGTGTCGGATGTTGAAATTTTAACTGAAGCCTGTCTAAAGTTCAGAGATCAATTGATAAACACTTCCAATGTCTGCCCCTTCACAGAAGCATGTACAATTGCATCAGCATGTAATAAAGTATTTAGGAGAAATTTCCTCAAACCGGAGACCATAGGAATCATACCTAAGAACGGGTATAGATTCAAAGATAATCAAAGCCCCTTAGCTCTCAAATGGCTTATATGGACGGAAGCAAAGGAGGTTGGAAAAAGTATACATCATGCTGCTAAAGGACCCGAAACTGATATATTTGGCCAAAAAGTTGATGGTTATTGTGAAGAAACCAAACAAATCTTTGAATTTCATGGGTGTTACTGGCACGGATGTAACAAATGTTTCAAATATCAGAGAGATAAACCTTTACCAGACAATACCTCTGAAACTTTGAATATTCGCTACGAGTCCACATTAGCAAAAACGGAGAGGTTGAGAGATCATGGATATGAAGTCATTGAGAAGTGGGAATGTGATTTCCGAAAAGATTTAGAAAAAAAACCCGAATTTGAAGTTTTTTTAAAAAATCATCCTATTCTTTCTCAAACCCCGCTTAATCCTAGAGATGCTTTCTATGGGGGTCGTACTGGAAATTGTAAAACATATTATAAAGCATCAAAAGGAGAAAAAATTAAATACTTGGATGTATGTTCTCTTTACCCATGGGTTTGCAAATATGGAAAATTTCCTATAGGACACCCTGAAATATTTGTGGGAAATGACTGCAATCAGTTAAATTTACAAGAAACAAATGGAGTCATCAAAGCTAAAATTTTACCCCCACAAAATATCTACCATCCTGTTCTTCCTCAAAAGATGAACAATAAATTGATGTTTGTTCTTTGTCGGGAATGTGGAGAAAATATGAATTATGATGATTGTACTCACAATGATGAAGAACGTGCGTTAACAGGAACTTGGGTTATAGATGAAGTTTTAAAAGCACTTGAAAAAGGTTACACAATAATCAGTATATATGAAATTTGGAGGTATCAAGTTGAACAATATGACATGGATCAAAAGATAGGAGGGCTTTTTGTAGAAATGATGAATAAATTCATAAAAATTAAGCAAGAGGCTTCAGGTTGGCCTAGTGATTGCATCTCAGACGAGCAGAAAGAAAATTATGTTGAAGCATTTTTCGATCGCGAGGGTGTTAAATTGGAATTTGATAAAATATTAAAAAACCCCGGACTTAGATGTTTGGCTAAACTGATGTTAAACAGTTTTTGGGGAAAGCTCGGGCAACAAGAAAATCAACCAAAAACTAAAATTGTAAATAATCCTGAAGAATTTTTCAACATGATGACTAATCCTGCCTTAAACATCAACAACATTTTACCTATTAATGAAGATGCTATGGTAGTTAACTATGAATTTAAAGAAGATAGCTATGATTCGATATCAACAGTCAATGTTTGCCTTGCTGCATACACAACACTAGCGCGTCTCAAGTTGTTGAGTTATCTGGAGAGACTTGGTGATAGAGTTTTATATTACGATACAGACTCAGTGATATTTACTCATAAAGAAGGTGATGATAACATCGAGACGGGGGACTTTATTGGAGACATGAGAGACGAGTTGATGTCTTTTGGACACGGGAGCTTTATAACTGAGTTTGTTAGCGGAGGGCCTAAAAACTACGCCTATAAAGTTTACTCCACTTTGGATCAAGACGAAAAAATAATATGTTAAGTCAAAGGAATCTGTCTTAACTACAACGCTTCCCAATTGGTTAATTTCGACTCAATAAAAGATATGGTTTTACAAACAGACTCGATCCCTATAAAAATTGTATCTCAAAATATCCGAAGGACTCAAACGCATGAAGTTGTTACCAAACAGGAATCAAAAATCTACAAACCAAATTCTTTGAAACGCAAGTTTTTAGAAGACCATGATTCACTTCCTTACGGATTCAAAAAGATATCCCCAAAATGATTTTTATTATTGTATCTAATAATAATTGTAAATAATATATTACACAATTTTAAGTTATTTCAGTATCTAATTGTAAAATTATAAAAATAATAATATAATATAATATCTATTTCAACATTAATACACAAACTTCCAAACTATACAGTTTATTTTTCTTAAAATAAAAATTCATCAACATCACCATCAACAACGGTTAAAATATTAATTTGATAATATATATTTTTAAGAAATTTAGATAATGTCGATGGAGGGTGGGTGGGTCCTTATCAAGGTAGCAGAACTTTGACGAAGTGATAAGGCTTAAACTGATTTTAAAATACTTCATATTTTATTATCAGTGAACTAATACTGCTACATTTACTCGTTTTATTTTCATATAACCACAATTGCTTATGAGATGTTTTTGATAATGTTTTGTGTTGTTTTCTTGTTTTCTTGTTTTTTTACTGTTGTAATTACTGAGGCTTGTTATCGATAAGAAAACAACATTCAACCTAAATTTAGAACTGATGTGGTTTTGTCCATCGTCTTGCACACAACTGATCCGCCTGTCCCACTTTGGTGGTGCTCAACATCTCTGGATGTATCATTGGATTTTTATCGCAGAAAAATTCACCATGTTTGATTTTGTAGAGTGACAGTAACGTTTTACAATCCATCGCAAATTACCACTGATACGGACTGCATTGATGGTTATTTCAATATGACTTTAGATGGTAGATGTGAGGTGCATTTGCAACGACAATAACTATATGATTCACATTCGGAGCATGCAAAACCATCAACTTGTACACTTTGGGTGACAAAACATTCTTCTCACAACAGAAACGTGACATCTTGGGTGAAGAACTAGTCAGAACGAAATCACATCCCTCATCACCACATGACTCAACCCCACATCCCACGTGATCCAAACCTTTTGATATTCCCCTAATTGTATTTTAGATCAAAGGTAAGTGCATTCATACCACATCTACAAAGTTGCAAAATGATATCGTGTAAAAATAACATAAAATCCAATAATTGGCTTTCCAATTAAATATTCTGAGTGAATAATGATTAGGTTTTTACTGTATAAAGACAACTTTCTTTGACCCTCTGCAAAAAAAAAAAAAAAAAAAAGCATCATCAAAGTACAGTTTTAGAGCAGCTGCATGCATTCTGACCCAAATGTACACGCACATTTTACCAATTAAAAACCGTTGGACATAGCGGTACTTCAACATACCTAAAACAAGATATCGATATATTATCTTATTCGACGTCGCAAAAAATTAACGGTGTGAACTTTGTTAATTAAGACTGAATCTGCTTCGTTAATCCAAACCATGAAATATAACATATTATAGGGTATTGATAAAATATTTTGGATCGAATTTCTCAAATGTTCGATTCAATTATTATATAAATATGATTGCAAACCAAAGTTTATTTTACACCTTTCCATCATGTTGATTGAAAAACAAGCTTTTTCTCTACCCATTGTGAATCATGATGAAAAAAAAATTTACAAAACCAATTCAAAAACATGACAATTTATTTGGTGGAGAATCGAAAGGTGTTTGATAGTTGGAAGTTCAGGATCTGGAAAAACTAATACAATGTTAACTTTACTCGAACATCCAAATGGAATAAGATTTGAAAATGTATACCTATATTCCAAATCATTACATCAACCAAAATATAAATATTAAAGACAATTGTTGTCACCTATAAAAGAGATTGGATATTTCGAGTATGAGAGTGATGAAAATATTATTCCTCCTCATGCAATAACACCAAATTCAGTCATTATATTTGATGATATTCCATATGGAAACCAGACTATAACAAGAGACTATTTTATTTCCGGAAGACATAGAAACACAGACTGTTTTTTTAATATTTCAAGGGTATTCATCAATTCTGAAAAACTTATACGTGAAAACACCAAATTCATCATGCTTAATAATTATTCGATTAAAAATCGTAGAAATATGATTCTCAGATAATTGAACAACCAGTTTATAGCATCTTTGCGTTTTATATCAAGAAAAACCAGCGACTGAATTGCGGTTCTCGCCCACAAAATGATCCACAAATGATAAGATGTCAGGTGAGATTCTATAGCGCAAATTTATAAACACGTTACTTGAATATTAATTTATCATCTGGTGATCTGCTACTCGTATACCATAACATGTAGAACGGGGATAATACAAATAAAGTAAACCTGTTCTCACATTGCAGCTTTCTTCAAAAGACTTCTAGTGTATGGTAAGTAGATATTGCTTCTTGGTAATGTAGTACTTTATATTAAACTTTGAATCAAAACACAGCCATTTACGAGAGTTTATTACCATGCAATAATAAGCCAATTAATTTAACATCTGCGATCGCATACCAAGCAATTACTAATGCAGACAGAGTAAAAACCTGTTTCCATCTGTGTGTGTGTGTGTTTGGATCTTCACATATTCCATATTATTTAAACGTTTCTATAACGCAATGGTTAAGGCATCCGACTGGTAACCCAGAGGCTCACGGATCGAGCCCAGACGATGGAACTTATTTTCAAAAAGGTGAGTATGGTATATCGCATAAGAGAGAATAATAATAACACACCAAATTTGTATAATTCATGATTATGTTCAAATATAATTAGCCAAATAATTAATTGATGAAAAATCATAAAAATATGATAATTGAACAGCCTAAAATTGAAACCCCCAAAAATATTTCAAAGTTCAGTGACCCCAATAAACCCCCCAAATAATTAATTGATTAAAAATCATAAAAATATGAATTGAACAACCAAAAATAATAAACCCCAAAAATAATTCAGTGACCCCAAATAAAACCCCAAAAATATATTAAGGTCAATGACCTTCCATGGCGTAGCTTGAGACAGGGACATGAAAGTTCCCACGCTCAACAAAAAGTTCCCACGCTCAACAAAAAGTTCCCAGGCTAAAGCGACGCTATACCTACTATCAGGCTACAATGTGATGCTATAGACCATATTCAACTGTCAGCGGTTCAATCCACAGAGTGTCTCAAAAAACAACAAAAAATCTTCACTTCCTTTTCGCCCCAGTATATGGTATAAGACGAATAATTTTATAACGAAAACTAGTCAGATGTATTCTTGAAGAGCCGATCGACAATCCAGTAAAAAATATATTGAAATCGAGCATAGAGTTCTAGAGAAAATTGATGTCAAACTTTGTATATATATATTTTGTGCGTTCCCCTAATTTTGCCGGTGTGTTTATTTTTCATATTTTCAAAAAATGTGCAAATTGTCCATTGTTTCGATGAAACTCACTGGAAACAGGTAAAACGTGTTTTGCAATATTTAAAACCCACGAAACATTATGGTTTGAAATTTCATAGTGATAGAACGGAATAAGAAGGTTTTGTTGATGCGGATTGGGCCGCTGATTCAATTGATCGAAAGTCATACACAGGGTATTGTTTTAGACTTTGTGGTTCCGTAATATCATGGGAATGCAGGAAACAAAAAACTGTCGCGGTGTCTAGTACGGAGGCTCAGAAGCTTCAAATAAAGCTATTTATCTGAGGAACTTAATAGCTGAGTTAACAGAAGTTATTAATCATATTACATTGTTTACCGATAATCAGAGTGCAATCAATCTGTCCGTAGATCCCATGTTTCACAACAGGTTGAAGTATATCGATACTCGCCATCATTTTATTCGTGATGCGATTTCTGATCACTCAGTAGAATTTGAATATTTACAGACTGCTGACATGCCCGCTGATGTTCTTGCAAAAAGTTTGAGTTCTGTTAAATATTAAACATTTTTGGATTTATAAGGTGTTGAATGTAATACTAGTAATCAGATTGTAGGTAAATATCATTTTGTGAGAGTTGGTCTCCCAAAATGCTATTTCTATTGCACCGCTGCCACCGATATTCGTCGCACCGAAATATGCGACTTGATCTACATGTATCGTAGACAAGAGGTGGAATGGACCAAAAATTGAAAGATACGACAACAAATTTCAATTGATAAAAGTTTTTGCTTGGTCTAGAAATAGGAGCTACCATGAGAAAAGTGATTTTTATCATACAGGGGTCTCAAAAATGTAAAGACATAAAATTAAACATGAGCAAAAAACAGTCATTTCTTGACCTGTTAACGTGAATAGATAAATGAAAAACTTGCTTTGAATTTAGTCCTAACCCTGAATCCGAACTTACAGAAGGAAATTTGAATCTATGAAAATTCTGAAAAATTGAACAATTTTGCAAGTCAGCATTTCACAACAACAGGTAATCATGTACAGGTATAAAATCAATAATATTTACGTGGTAGTATGCAGACTTACAAAACTATTCATTTTTTGAAAAAAAATTACAAATTGAAATTTCCTTCAGTAAGTTTGGAATTAGAGTTTTGACTTAATTTGAAGCAAGTTTTTCATTTATCAATTCACGTTAAAAGACCAAAAAATGACTGTTTGCTCTTGTTTGATTTCATGTTTTTACATTTTTGAGACGGCCTGTATAATAAAAATCAATTTTCTCATCGTAGCTCCTATTTTAAGACCAAGCAAAAACTTTTATCAGAAATAACTTTTTGTCGTATCTTTCAATTTTTGGTGCATTTCACCTCTTGTCTACCCCATCCGTGGACATACTGTATACATGGTGGCCATTTGAAAAGGAAACAGAGCTAACTTCAGGCGCCCCACGATATTCAAGAGAAAACCCTCGGACCCGTCGATTTTTGATTCAAGGGGGAACCATTTTTTTTGGCATTTTCACCCCATTAAGAGCAAAGCCCTAGCGAGGGTGACAAGGGCCCCGAAAATTTCAAATGGCATGAGGAGTCGATTGATACCTTATTATGAAGGTATTTTCATGAAGACTACAAACCCCAAGTTTAAAACTGCTAATATCCACCTAGTCATTACAGGAGCTAACTAAAGTTTCCAAAAAATGTACATTTTGAAGCATTTGTTGTTTGATTTGGTGACACTCATCCGTTATTCGTTGTTGCAGGTTTTCCACAGATTTTGGCAGCATCGCGAAATTCTAGTTTCCAAATGACCCTATAAGAAAATCTAACGTGCTCAAATCTGGAGGCCCCTCAATTGCTCTTTTTTTCCAATATCCATTATCCTGGAAAAGTTTGGTCTAAATATCAATAAAAAAGGCATAGGATACTGGAGTTGCGCATATCTTGCGATGGTTTTTCAAATTCTTTTTGTAACTTTAATTAACCCCTGTAATGGCTGTGTAGATAGTAGCGGTGTAAGACTTGGGAGTTATAATCTACATAAAAATACTCAAAATAAGGTATCACTCGACTCCTCATGCCATTTAAAATTTTGTGGGTCCTTGTCACCCACGCTAGGGCTTTGCCCTTCATATGGTGAAATCGCCAAAAAAATGGTTTCCCCTTAAATCAAAAATTGACGTGTCCAAGAGTTTTTTCTTGAATGTTCCGTGTCACCCAAAACTAGCTCTGTTTCCTTTTCAAATGGCCACCTGTTTTTACGACTAATATACAAACTTGGATAGTTTTAAAACTAGTTCATAATCTAACCAGACCATTGGCTATTTTGATAGAAAAGGCAATTTTCACTAAAATAGCAGTTATTTTGCAAACTATCCAGAGAGTCTTGGCTAATTTACTTGAAATTACCAAAATAGCTGGTTATTTTGTAAACTATCCAGAGCAATCTGACTATTATGAAAAGCATAATTTCCAGTAACATAGAATAGCCAAACCTTTGGCTAGCTTATAAACTAACTAGGCTAGGCATTTCGTATCTGATGAATTAAATTTTCAGATTCAAATTCAAGTCAAATCAAAAAATAGATACTGTAACAGCCTCGTCTGTTTAGCCCCATAAAAGGCTCCAACGACTGCATTACCACCATAGTGGGCTGACAGATGTCATCGCCGCGCCAAATGAAATGTGAGACGTCAGCAAGGTTACTAGAGAATAGGTTGCCCAATAACTTTTTCGATATACGCGTGACGTCATCTGTTGAGAGTCTCCATGCTATAGTATAGGAATGAGAAAGTTTTTGTGGATTTGCTGGCTAGTTTTTCAAGGTAGAGATATGATCCGGGGTATATTTATAATCAGGAAGACATATAATAATATACAGGTGGTACCATTTGATGCCTGTAAGTTGTACTTTTCCAAAGATGTTGTTTTCTCGATTGAAAATTCTCTAGCACTCCTAAAACCAATATTTTTTTGGGTGATATTATGATTTCTCTTGAAAGGAATCTTTTTTAGTTTGGTTCTCTGGTACTTTGATTCTTATAGTTTCTTCAGCTACTTTTGTACTTTGGTTCTTTGGTACTTAGGTCTTTGGTAGGTACTTTGTTACTTTGTACTCTTTAATTGGTACTTTAGTACTTTGGTTGATTGGATCTTGTACTTCGGTTCTTTGACTCGTAGATACCTTGGTTCATGGATTCATGTGTTCTTTGGTACTTTGATTCTTTGGTTCTTTGGCTTTTTGAAATTTTGTTTTATTCGTACCTGGTTCTTTGGTACTTTGGTCTATTAGCACTGTGGAACTTTGGCACTCTGGTTCTCTTGTACTGTGGTTCTTTGGTACTCTGCCTCCTAGGTACTTGGGTTCTCTGGTTCTCTGGTTCTTCGACACTTTGGCTCTTACGTACTTTGTTACTGATTCTCTGGTACTTTGGTTGATTGACTCTTTGACTCTTTGACTCTTTGGTTCTTTGATTCTTTGACTTTCTGGTACTCTGACTTCTTGAGACTCTGTTCTTGAATTCTTTGGTACTTTGGTACTTTGATTAATTGGCTCTTCGTTACTTTTTTCTCTGGTAGGTACTTGAGTAGTTGAATTCTTTGGTACTTCAGTACTTTTGTTCATACGTTTTTGGTACTTTGGCTTTTCGACTCTTTGAATCTCTGGCACTTGGGTACTTGAGTTCTTTGGTACTTCGGTACTTTTGGTAATTGGCTCCTTGGTACTTTGATTCAATCTAGCTGGATAACCAAAGTATCAAGGAGCTGAAGAATCAAAGTATCAAAGTACCTCAGTAACAAAGAGCAAGAGTATCAAAAAATCAAATCACCCGAGAACTGGAGTATCAAAGTACCACAGATCCAAAGTACCAAAGAACCAAAATACCTGAGTATGTTATGGTAAACTCATCAATTTCCCGGTAATCATAAGTGACGTCAATAATTTGATTAACTCCAGCACTAATTACTTCTGTTTCAACATGCACATATCGGCAACATCACCCAACGGTACTTTGAATCAAGCCTGGCCTGCCTGGCTCGAGCCAACCTGTCGAAAACGCCTGTTGATATGCTATGACACCATTTATTGATTGACAAACTTCAATACTGCAAACTGCAATGGTCCAATTGTCCATCGCCCTCTGTTGATTGCGATCAATATACCAGACGGAATACGCTAGATGATCAGAACCCAGGAGCATATTGACGTAATGGATTATTCCTGCCTGCGATTCAACATTCAGTGACATTCACATGGCATAATTTTAGGTTGGGTTGATTTGTTGGTATGTGAAATGTAATTAGAACGTATCATCTTGAGGATAACTCATTAATTGAGCTGAGTGTCGGGTGCTGAAGTGATTACAACGCCCGTCATGTCAAATAGGTACCATGTGAACTCGTAATTGCGAAGGAAAAGGTGGTGGGGAGCAGTCAAAAAAAAAATAAAAATAAATAAAAAAATATTATTTTTCTCTGGAAGCTTATGAGTTGGTCTATTACCCCTTTCAGTATTATCGTTGACTTTTCGGACACCCTGTATAGTTTTCGAGTTTAAGTTAGTTTAAGTTGAGTTTTCGCATGGCGCGGCGTTCAAACTATCGTGCTGCCGCGCTTTGCATTAATTATTATCAGTATTGGTTTTGGTTGTGAAGTCAAAACTATAACAACCAGTTCTGAAAGATTCAGAGGCATATTAAAGACTTGAATCAATAATCTTCGCAATCTGATATGCTTTCTTGGTTAAGGCAATTACTGCAACTTGCATATTCACTGTCCTTGCAACATTTTATTCCTCGTGCAATGCAGGCACATCTTATCGTCAAAGTTTCTCCAACATCATCGAGATGAGTAGAAAAATTGTCTTTCCAAGTATTTTCATTCCGAATTCCCTTGAATGTGGCAATTGTACCAAATTCTTGATTGATACAGATATCCAACGAAAGATAATTGATTCATTTGAGTTGCGTCTTTGTTATACTGACTGATCCATTCAAGTTGATACGATACAAGTGGATAACGGTACCTACCTGTAAAGTTAAAGTTAAACTTATTGGGTACGGTGACATTTAAAAAATGATTATGATTTTGAGTATTGAAATAATAATAAAAAAACATAGTCAAGAAGTTTTAAATTATGGAACACTCCCATACAATTCATAAAACGTGAGAAAAGTCGCAGAACAATACCCATAAATAGCTACTTACATATTACAGAGCGGAAAGTCTTGACTGACTAGCTATAAACATCAAGCTTGGTGTTCTTGAGGTCGCAGTGATATGACTGTTTTCATACGCACAAGACAGGCTTACGTTTTACGATTTTTATGTCATGTGCTCCATAGTTTGAAAGGTCTTGACTATGTTTTTTTTAATTCAAAGTCCAAAATCATAATCATTCACAGGACCCAATTACTTTAACTTTAACTTTTCAAATAACTATTGTTCTTCAGATATCAAGCTGTCTCAACTCAAATGGACCACCCAGTATAACAAAGACGAATCTTGAATCAAGCTACTATGAATGATGTTTTCTTAGATGTCTGTATAAATTTGGAATTTGATACAATTGCCATATTCAGATGAAGCCAGAAAAAAAACACTCGATTTTACAACTCAAGAATCAGAGTTCGATGATGTGAGAGAAACTTTGACGACTAGATTTCAAAGTTTTTTTCTGCATCGTATCAGATATCACAAAATGTTGCAATGACTGCTCGAATGACTGTGAAAAATATGCAAATTGCATTAACAGTCCTAAACCAAGAAAGCTTATAAAAATGCGAGAATTTTTGATCTAAGGTTATAATTGTACTGTCGTGAACGTGTAAACACACCTTTAATAGTAATGAAGTTAGGCAATGTTTAGTTGTACCATATGACAAATAAGAAGAACTCTGTCAAATCGTTCTGTTCTGTTCTGAATGCTGTTCGCTTCGCACGTTTTGTATTTAGCGGGTATATTTTTCCATATTACAAGAGTTAAAGTAATTATCGGTGTTTCATTCCGAATACATCACAATTATATACTTCGGAATCTTTCTTAACTTGTATTTACAGTTTTGAGTTTACACATAAAACCAATTGGAGGCCCCCATAATAGTATTGGGCTATAGTAGTGTTTGATGCAAGGTGAGGCGGAATGGCAGCATGGCATGGCTGTTTGAACGCCGCGAAACGCCCGTTAGGAAACTCAATCTCAACCAACTATAAGTCAGAAAGTATACAACTTGGGAAATTGATTCTTTTTTCAAAAACTTTTTTGAACCTTTGGCTTTCTTATTTACGCAGATAGTATAGCAAAATTCCTTTGAACAAAAATCTCGCAAGTTTCTCGCTCACAAAAACTGTGATTGTTGAACTTCTTCGCAGTTTTACGGAAAAACTAGATTTTTCATACTAACGACCTTTCCTCACAATTCCTTTATCAATCAAAAGAACTTTTCTGATATCTAGATCTTTTTCTAGAGACCTATTCTATCATTTTATAAACATCCCATGCGGTTGTACGCCAAAACAATTATCCAGAAGGAGACGACTTTTTCACTGTTTTGCAGTGCACTATACTACAAAAAACCAAACTTGGCTAGATTATTTCCAGGCCAACACTTGTACCACAAAACCAGAATCCGTATCCGGGTACTTTTTTTTGAGAATTCTGAACAACAAAGTACTTATCATATCACTTCTTTGATTTCTCCTGCTGATATTGACCAGAAACTAGCTGAATTTAGGAACTTCTTCTGTGCAAAATTCAAGAATACCACATTCAGACATTCGGATGGCACTTTCACAGTTTCTATTCCACTCAAACAATCACCTTCAGCCGTGGTAGACGAACTCTTAAACCAATGCTACCAATCAATCTCTGTCTCTTGAACGCAAACTGGAAAAATATCCAGTTTAGAGATGCACTACCATAGTTTTACACAAGAATATATTTACTTGAATCACATGTCACTTGATTTTTCCCAGGATGATTCTGTACTCTTTCTTCCATATCATTGTGTTTTCAAAGAATCCTCAGGTACGACTAGACTTCGAGTTGTCTTCAATGGAAGTTCTCCCACTACAACGGGAGTTTCGGTGAATGATCTGATACTCTCTGCACCGACAATAGAAGATTTTCCATTTGATATTATGATTCGTTTTCGCTCTCATAAAATTGTTCTTGGAGCAGATATTGCTAAAACGTACCGATGCGTATATGTGCAAAAGAACAGCGCAACATACAGAAATATTTGTGGCGATTTAACCCAAACGACAAAATTTCTGCTTATACTTTATCTACGGTCACTTATGGCTTGGTTTCATCGGCTGTCTCAGCTATTCGTGCTTTACACGAATCTGCTTATCAAAACATGATAACACACCCTGAATTTCCTTTGTAATACTCAACGATTTCTACGTAGACGATCTCCTATAACAGGTACACAATCTCTTTAACAGGTACGACAAACTAGAACCAAATGTTTCTGAAATTTTGGAAAATTACGGCTTTCATCTTATAAATTGGAAGTCCAACGATAAGTCCTTTTGACACAAACTACTGAATCAAACTCTATACAGCTTGGTACTGATGAAGAACAAAAGACATTCGGTTTATTCTGGAATTCCTCAACTCCATATCACAAATTTTTGCCCCTCTGGTTCTTATTTCACAGGTGACTATCACAGCAAAAATTATTATCCAGAAACTCTGGAGACCTAAGATTTCTTGGGACGAGTCGATTCCAACTGATTCACACACCATTTGCTCATACTAAAGGTCACAGTTAACAGCTCTCCATGATTTCAAAATATCTAGACACTTTTTATCTCTTAATTCTGTAACAATCCAAATACATGGAACTTCGAATGCTTCTGAACCAGCCTATGGTGCTTCAGTGCTCGTTAGAAGCACTGATTCTTTTGAAAACTGTGTTTCTATTTTATTCTTTGCGAAGACGAGAGTTTCACCGATAAAAACTGGACCGATACCTCGAATTGAACGGTCGGGATGTCTTTTGCTGAGTGGATTAGTTCATACTGTCAAACATACAATGGACAATTTGCATACATTTTCAAATGAGTTGAAATTTTATACACGTTTTCTAGACATTATTTGAAAGTCACTAGCGAAAAAATTTTTTCGAAATACCCAAAAATATACTAAATAAATGAAAAAGAAAACGCGAATTTCACTGCATGATCGCAAAAGAGGTGGGGCCATATTACCCTTTCGAGAAAGAGAGAGTCATCTCAGTCAAAACGTCAGACGGAGATAGATAGTGTATTCTGTGACGTAGTGGATGCTGATTGGCGCTCTTTAATCGGTGATTACTACGTTATTAGAGGTCGTGGCTTGATTTTTTAAACATCGATGGCATCAGTACTTAATAATACTTATATTTATTTTTCATATTTTCAAAAAATATGCAAATTGTTCATTAACAAAAATGGAGAGATATTGCCAATCAAAAAATGTCAAGCGGTAATACCGCATGCGGTATATTGACGTTAATCGGATGCGCGATTCAATGCTTATAGCCGATTGCACCAACCTATTTTGAGGGTTCTTAACGCTAAGGGACCCTTAACTTGACATATTTGCATGCAAAACTGTCAAGTAAAGGGTTACTTAGCGTTAAGTATCCTCAAAATTGGTTGGTGCAATCGACCATTAAAGTCATTTACGGTATGGAGAGATGTAGTGTATCGAAAAATGTCAAGCGGTAATAGCGCATGCGGTATTTTGACATCATTTTGACATAAATCAGATGCGTGATTCACTGCTCAACGTTATTCACGGTAATAAGGTTAAAGCATGTAGCTATTCACGTTCATAAGGTGGAGCGCTAGTGGAGCCGTGTTTTTGTGTCTGTATTGAGGTGAAGAATGTATTCATCGGTTGTCAACTTGAACAAAAATACGCACGCCAAGCACATGATGTCAATTGGAGCGTTTCAAATCTTCGCGCGGAAATTGCGTGCGTACATTATTCTGCGACTTGAGTTCACTGGGTGTCATGTTATTACAAAACTGTTCTTCTTAAGATCATTCAAATGACCAACACTTGAAGTTTGGCCATATACTCATAGCACCCTGTATTTTGAATGTATTAGATAATAGGTAGTCCAAATGGAGAGGGTGCCATATGCATCATTAACCATTTTGAAGTATTCAAAGAAAACTCAATGAATCTACAAATAGGAACTATAGAAAAATGTTTTCGATAATCAAAAGTACAAAAAATAACTTGGTTTATAGTGTTTACACTTGGATTAATCTTATATACGTTGAAGGAAATTGAGTTTGATATATTTTTCTCATAGTGGGTATTGCAACAAATATATTATGATATTTAGCAAGTGTAGTATACAGAGTGACTCATTTGAAAGCGGGCAACCATCATAACTTTTTGATTCGTTGATCGATTTTGACGTTTTTTTTTGGAAATGTATTTCATCACTCAATAAGTCCGTGGGATGGCACATAGATGGCGTTGGTATGTAATAATCCATATGATTTGTAGGAAGTAACAACCTTAAAAAGATATCTGTCAAAATTTCATGACAATCCGACGACTAGTTTACAAGTTACAGAGGTTCAAGTGAAGCTCCTTTTGAGTTTTTCAAGATACCCAGACAATGCACCGTGTCACAAGTCGATCGCAACGATGGCCAAATTGTACGAATTGGGCTTCGAATTGCTTTTGCACCCACCGTATTCTCCAGAGTTGGCCCCCAGCGACTACTCCCAGTTCGCAGACCTGAAAAAAATGCTCGACGGAAAGAAATTTGGCTCGAATGAAGAGGTGATCGCTGAAACACGAATGGTTCTACAAAAAAGGTGTCGAAATGCTAGAGCGGCGTTGGACTGATTATATCACTCTTGAAGGAATGTATGTTGATAAATAAGATCGAATTTTGCCAAAAAAATGTGTTTTTCTTGGTTATCCTACGGACTTATTGAGTGATGTTAGAGACGGGAAAAATATATTTTGAGGCCATACGTCACCTAGTTTTTTCCAAAAACCAAGGCCTACTAGAGCATATTTGGAGGCTGAAAAATCCAGAAAACATATAAGCAATTTTTTTACAGAAAATATGCCTACGAAATGGGTCTGTACGAAATTTCATGAAAAAATATTATTTCTTTGTGTAATTTTTTATCTATTTTTTTTGTCAGTCTCGTTTGTTTGTTTTTATTTTATTTTGACATGAGAATATCTATGATAGATTTGCTATCGCAAGAGTTCCGAAAATACTTCTTGGTGTATAAAAAAATTATCGGTAATTTTAAATATTTCTTCGTGAAATTTGGTACAGATCCATTTTAGGGTATGACGAATCCGATGGCGTAGACAGATTTTTTTCCAAAAAATCGCTAATATGTTTTCTGGATTTTTCAACTTCTAAATATGCTCTAGTAAGCCTAGGTTTTCCGAAAAAACTGGGCGACGTATGGCCTCATATAAACCTTTTCACTATCCACATTTCAAAAAAAAATCGTCAAAATCGCTCCATAAATAAAAAGGTTTTGGGGGTAGCCCGCTTTCAAATGGGTCACTGTGTATATTCGGAATTATATGGAAATATTGGAAACATAGATTTCCAAGAACCAGGTTTCATTTTAAGAACCTTTAATAAAGCTTTCAACAAACGACTCTCAAGAAGGAACTACAAATATTACCGCCAAATAAATATTCATAAAAATAGTAGAAACAAAAAAACTGTTTTTGGGGTCCAAACAATCAGTCTATGCACTTGCTGCAGAGTTGACTTGAAAAAATGGGACTGTTTTGTATAAATTATCGTTCATTTTGGAAAATTTAGTAAAAGAATAGGTTAGAGCATAATATTTTCATCCATCATTGAAATACAAAACCAATATATTATAGCGAGTGCTAAACCATTCAACGGCGGTTCTGGAGCAAATGTTGGAGGGAGGGATATATCATGCGAGATGCTTTTGAATGCGCCGCAGGCGATACATTTTTGAACCTCCTATTATCGGCAACCGGAAATTAATAAATTAGGTTTCTTTGGCATTGATAGTGTTTTGGATGATTTTGTTTCTAATATGGCTGTTCTGTTCTCAAAGAAATAAACAAAATATAAATTTGTTTTTTGTGTACAGTGCGGCTCTAAAAGGTCCCCCCTCCCTTTTTTTATAAGTGTGCACCAAACATTTTGAAACTCGGCATACTTCAATTGCGATCGAAATACAACTTTTTGATGTACTTTTAGTATTTAATATGGCGGCTGGACGCCATTTTGAAACATTTTTTTTTAGATAGAGAGGGGGGTCGTGTGACACCTCATTTTGAAGATCCTGATGAGTACTTTATAACCCTAGAATATTGAGTCGATATCTTCAAGTACTACAAAATGGTGGTACATTTACATACATACACTTTTTAAAAAAAATCATCAAGTTCAATTCAAAAGATGCTTTTTTGACATTTTTGTCATTTATTCCTAACCCAAACTTTATGTCAAGAATATTCCCAGCATCTTTTGAATTGAATTTTCATTGACATTTTTGTCATATTCCTAACCCAAACTTCATGTCAAGAATATTTCCAGCATCTTTTGAATTGAATTTGACGATTTTTTTAAAAGTGTATGTATCAATGTAGTTATTAAATGTACCGCCATTTGGTAGTACTTGAAGATATCGACTCAATATTCAAGGGTTATAAAGTACTCATCAGGATCTTCAAAATGAGGTGTCACACGACCCCCCTTTCCATTTAAAAAAATGTTCAAAAATGGCGCCCAGCCGCCATCTTGAATACTAAAAGTACGTCAGTAACATTAAAAAATTGTATTTCGACAGCGATTAAAGTATGTCCAGTTTCAAAATTTTTGGTGCACACATTAAAAAAAAAAGGGGAGGAAGGGGACCTTTTAGAGCCGCAGTGTATGTACCCTGCTCTGGGGTGGGTAGAACCGCAGGTAAAACCATTCAACTTTTTCTAACCCTCTGTACTCCGGAGATATGTTTCTATCCTCCTCAAAACTGAAACCCTCATTTCCGCAGTGACTGTTGTTACAGGTAAAACAATAAATATGTGAATCAACATTCTTATGCTTGGGAAAATTATTCATGGCATTCTTTCAGTGTGCAAACAGCACTTTCAGCTCAACAGATAATTCCATAGCTGATCCGGGCATATTTTCATCGCACTGTCACCTTCTAAATCTATCAATTTGTGTAAATGTTCTTATTGATTATTATCAAGCGCGAATACTGAGTTTCCACTGTTGCCAGTATCTGTATTCAACACTATCAAGATATCAAGATTTTGTACGTATGATAAGGGTTCACCGACTTTTTCACTCAAATTATGTTATTCCAATCTACTGTAGACCTCCAACATGCATATTATGGAAACACGATTTTTTGAAAAATTTTAAATTTCCAATATTTCCATTATCTCCGACGGAAATGCTTTCATCATTAGTCTTGCTCCATGGTAGATCTTAAATAAAAGCTAAAACGTTTTGAGGTGGAAAATGAGCATTCCGCTGAGCAAACTATTTCCACCATGGCCACGAATATGCGTAACAAGATTAGGAGTACGAACATATGAATATCGGGTTTTTCAATTATTTCCAAAACATTTTTAGTCTTTTGAAAAATCATCTCCCAGGTCATATAACATTCTTGTACGTTCTTGGAGCTTTGGATTGACTCTTAAGATACCTACTTATTTGATTTATTTCATTTCGGAACATCCTTCAATATTCTCCTATAATAATTGCGCTGGCCTTCGTCGTATTTCTTCTTTGATTATTCTTTGAAAATTTGCCGCCCCTTAAATTTTGCCGCTCTACGCCAAGGCGTATTGTGCATAATGGAAAATACGGCACTGGTTCCCGCCTAAGGTTATTATGCAAAATAAGATATTCCATGTTATTTTTGTTAAGCTCCGGCCAATATTACTGCTGCTTCATTCATGATGCTAATGGAATACCATTATAATTTTCAATGACATTGATTATCTTGTATGTCAGTTTAGGTTGTGTTGTATGAAACATTTGATATCTGTTTGACATCTTCAACGCCTGGCGTGAAATAAGATAACGCGGAGTTATTACCGCAACGCATGCGGTATTGCAATTGGCAATATCTCTCCATTGAGATATCAAACACATTCTACTGGTGCGATTCCGCTATTTCCTGAATAGATACATCCCCTGATGAGCTTGAAACTTTTGCAACGAATAGAGTTTCGCAAATTCGAACGCTCACTGACCCAAAGGAATGGAAATATGTTATAATACACTAGATAATCCTTCAGATCTTTTAAGTAGATTGGATCCACAGGCTCTAAGAAAATCAGACAAATGGTTCCATGGCCCTGAATGGCTTACTCTTCCTGAGTCGGAATGGCCCAATACCTCCTACAACACAAGGACACGGTGCTGAGGGAAAATTTGATAGTGACGTCATGCTCCGTGGTCATACGACATTCGTATAACATCCCTTGTTCTCGGGTTCCAGTTTAGTTGAGTTCACCTTCGGCTTACTTTCGACGCGCCGTTGCCATCTTGTTTGCTTATTCTGATTTCAACATATACGAGACCAATGTTTCCTGTGGTGAATCTTTTATTATGTATTGCCTCGATCTTATGGATAACTCACTAAACGATTATCTTAATCATATACAATATCATTTTGATTTAAAATTATCCAAAGATCTTCTATTATTCAATCTACCAGTTATCGGAATCTTCTACTAAGAAAACTCGACCAGCAAAGTCGACTTGGCATCGTCACTTCGAAGGATTGACAAGTCTGCGCCAAGCCAGTGAATAAACGGTTGGTCTGTTCCTGTCGATAAACTTGCAAGTTTTATTGATTTTCCTATCGATTTTCCGGTATTTCCCAAAGAGATTATTTTTAAAGTGTGTTTAAGTGTTTCATCTCGTATTTTAAATACCTTTAAAATGCCTTATTGGTGCTGCGTGCCCAGTTTTGACGATAATCATCCAAAGGGTCCAACGGTGCGAGTATTTCGCTCTCCCAAAAGTTAGGAACGCCGGTTGAGTGCTATTCATCGCGACAATTTTCCTCCCAGCGATTGTAGCCGAGCACGTGAGAACCACTTTGAAAAAGAGGATTTCATTTGGAAATTCTTCCAGAGGGGTTCTACTGGAAAGATCGTTTCAGTGAAGCTCAATAGAAATTAAATGAAAAAACACAGCGTACCAAGCAAAGAACATATTATACAGGGTGTTACTTGATGGTATGTCATTATTTCAAGGGAAAGTTCCTGGATAAATTTGGAGTCAAAAAGGTCATATAAACTTGGGTCTTAAAATGCTTGGTTTTTGAAATACAAGGTGTTAAAGATTTATTTTATTTTCAGTTTAAAACACATTTTCCAAAGAGGGTTTGAGATATTGAACTGATTTTTGCCACAGGATATTATGTTATAGGAACACACTTTTTTTTATGTTTATTTTTTCATTGTTATTCTATTTTATTTTATTTTATTTCATTTATTTTTTTTATTTTTTCTTTTAGACCCAAGTTTATGTGACCTTTTTGACTTAAAATTTATCCAGGAACTTTCTCTCAAAATTATGACATACCATTAAGTAACACCCTGTATACAAAGATCAGAAGACAAACTGACGTATACAATTTTACGGAACAATGCGACACGGAAAGCAGTAGTTGCGAATCGAACTATCAGACTTGGATAATATATTTTAAAAGATTTCTGCAATATATTATACAGATTTCGTTACATAGAAGCACTGACTTTGAAATTGTCTCAATTTGTTGAATAAAGACAAAAACTATGAATAATTTTAGTTTTTTTGGTTTTCTCTAGAATGTCCAGAACCGTCTGTTCATCTGGCAGACAGTGTTTTGCTTTTATGAATTCCCTTTTTTTGTGGAGAATGCACTTCTCGCCACTTTACCGATGGCGGCTGGAAGATTGATGAGCCTCTAGTATTCCGAGTCGTATCCTGCGCTCTTAAAGGTTTTTTGATGAGGATTACCAGGGCATTTTTCACAAAGAGAGGAATAAAATCATGAAAGACAACATGCAGATGGAAGGTTTTATGTCAAATTGAGCCATGCCTCAATTCCAGATCAATTCCTTTATCTCTAGATCCAAATGATACAAGTTCTTCAACTCCCACACATTACATAATTGGTAAGACGTTAACCACAATTCCTGATTTTGATTATGAAGGCGACAAAGAAAATAGTCTGGCAAGGTGTGAAAGATTACAAAAATTGCTACAACATCTCTAGTCACGATCGTCGACTGAATACATTTCAACCTAACAAGAAAGGGTGAAATGGAAACAAAACTCCCAACAGCTGCTGAAAATTGGAACGCTGATCATCGTCAAAGAAGACGGCCTTCCACCTTTCAAATGGAGACTTGGGTGCTATATCACTTTAGACAAACATAAATTAACCAATTCTTCTTGATGATTTCGACTGTACGATGATTGTAGACATATAATATGTCGATATAGGTGAGGAAATTTCGAGAAAAGTGTTGGGAAACTACGAAAAAATTTATGATAGAAGCTAACGGGACTGGGGAGTGAATAGGGGTGCTGGGTGGGGAAATAATAACCTGGCCAGTATCCAGTTTGGTGGATATATATAATTGAAATGATTGCTTACTTACTAACTCACACAAACGATATTTACAATCTAAAAGAAAAAATCATAAAATATCAAAATATCATCATTCATCATCTTTTTCAATTTTGACATATTTGTCATCTGTGTTGCTACAACCTTGTTGCCTTGTTGCTATGCTTTCACCTGTCATTGTCAAATTGTCTATTGCGTTTTCAATTTGTTGTCTCAGTGCGCACCGGAGCTGCACTGGAGCTGTCAAATATGTATATTGTCCAGTACAATCAAACTTGGCTTCATGTCGCCTTAGCAAAATTACATAGTGCATCAACTGAATACACTTAAAAATATGCAGCAGTTCGTTGGTTAGCTGAAAGTTAACATTTCAATTATTATTGTCAATCATAATAATTGACGACGTGTTGTGTAAAGGTATAATGTGAATTAAGTTTGGATTAGTTTTGGTTAGTTTGGGTTGACAATCAAAAATCAAACTTGATGTCGCCTTAGCGACATCACATAGTGCGTGAACTGAATACACTTAAGAATATGTAGCAGCTCCTTGGTTAGCAAAAGGTCATCATAAAAATTATTATTGTTGGGTTAGGAATGGTACTTCAGCTACACTTACACCGTCGTTGTCGTAAGATTGGCATTTGTTTGTTTGTCTGTTAGTCTGGATGTTTGTCGTGGGACGCCGCCACCGCCGCCGTTACACACCTGCTACACTTTCACCATCATCGTCGTTATTAGTTTGGCATTCGTTTGTTTGTCTTGTTGTGTGGATGTTACACGTGTGGCGCCGCTCCCACGCGAGACATGAAACTCCTGCCAAACTTACATCGCCGTCGTTGTACTTGATTTTCATATTACAGAGATTTTCGTATAAAATCCTTATCATAATCGTTTGAGCTTGTGCATAGTATAACAACTGATGATAATAATAACGTTTGTCATCCATTGCAAAACTCGCATCCGTATAAAATGCTATGAACATTCGTATAAACAAGGAACAGTCCGTATCGTTGGCAACGCTGCCAAAGACTCACAATTTGACAACCACAATAGTCACTGTTGGCAGGTGTCTTACAAAGCATAGCAACAAGGCTGTAGCAACACATTAAATAGTAAAATATGCGATAATTGAAAAAATGAATAAAGTGATTTTTTTCCTTTTAGAATGAAAAATATCGTTTGTGTGAGCTGGTAAGCAGTAAGAAGGCATTTCAATTATGTGTCCCCACCATACTTACCAGGTGATTACCCCGCCCAGCACCCCTATTCACTCCCCAGTCCCGTTAGCTTGTACCATGAATTTTCCTAATTTCCTAACACTTTTCTCAACATTTCCTCACCTAGATCGTCTTATTATAGCTCTACAAATGTCATTTTGTAGAGCGTTTGTCCAGTGTGATATAGACCCGAGACTTGGAAAAATTACTTAACTTCACCCTGGAAACGATGAAGTCATCCGCTCAGTGACCTTCAAGACATCATCAGGGATATACGGTAGTGAAAGTGTGCATTTTACTGAACCAGACTGATAGATTTGTATATCGTGAGTCCATAAAATCTTGAAACAGGCATTCTTGATTGAAAGAAGTAGATCAAGATCAAAGTTACTATGGGGCTGTTTTTCTTGCCAATAGCGTAAGGTGCATGCGTTCTTACCAGGGCAAATGTCAAGCAATGTCGCGTTCACGAGCGTGCTTCTATCTTTGTCTAGCTTAAAGTAGAACAATAATTATACAGGGTGTTTCAAAAACATGTTGCCAAACCTCAAGGGGTTGCACAAAAATATTTCGATAATCCCCAAATTTCCATTCCCAAAGTTGATATCAAAAGAGATACAGGGTCAAAGCTGAATTCTAGTTTTGGATTTTTCAAAATAACTTTTGAAATAATCAAGATATTTTGATGAAATTTGGTATATGAGGATTGTTTGACATCGAAAATTCAAATCTGACCGTGATTTGGCTTTAACGTGTAGGAAGCGCGACTTACACACCTGTTTACCCATTCAAATAGTCATAAGTTTTTTGTATGAACTCGTACTTTATTTGTTTATTGAAAATTTGATTTTTTTTTTCATATTTTGAAAAGAAAGGTTTTTCTTTGTTAGAGTTGCTAAACTAACCTTTTTCAAGATATTTGCAGTTGAAGTGATCTATGCAGTGTGATTTTGAATGGAAGATTTTGAAAATAGCCATAGGTGGCGCTGAAAACTGCGGTATCATGCTAAATTTGAATTTGTTTTCAATATTTTCTTATAAAATAAAACTTTATTTTGTAATTTTAATTATTTTGTTATTTTTCTCTAAGTTTTTATTTGATTTTTTTTCCATAAGAAACATTGGACATTGATACAACTGTCACAGTTATTATGATTACGCCGTTTCCAAAGCCACTCACGTCTACTTTCAAAATTTGCCATTTAAAACCACATTGCATGTCTTACTTCAAGTCCAAATATCTTGAAAAGGGTTACTGCTAGCTACTCTCATACAAAAAAGTTATGGCCATTTGAATGATTTGAAAGTTGTGTAAGTGGCGCCCCCTACAAGTAAGAGTGTCAAACAATCCACATGTACCAAATTACATCAAAATAACTTCATCATTTCAAAAGTTATTTAAGAAGATCAAATATTGAAATTTAAGTTTGAAACCCCGTATCTCTGTCAATATAACCTTTTGGAACCGACAACCCAGTCCGCAGAACCTCGTCAAAATGACGTCATAATCTGGTGACTTCTGGTCAATAGACGTCATTCGACCAATTACTGACGACATTTTCACGTGATTTTACTGACACATTATTGACGTCATTTTAATCTCGTCGTATTGCCGACCATTGCTAGTGATGTTTATTTTTTAATTTTTATTGCAATATTTCACGTAAACACAGTCAATATGCATATATGTCATTTTCTCATGTGTTGAAAAACTGATCATAATCTTGACTCTATACATGTATTTTGAAATCCGCGCTCTTTCATCCAATGTTTGTTGAATTTCTATTGGCTGGTTGCCACACCCATGTGCCTGCCAGTTCAAACACCGGAAAAGACGAATGAGATCAGATCGGCCATTCTGTCGAATATACTTGACATAAAAAAGGGAGCACTCAATTATCTTACACAATATTCAATGTAAACATGCTCTGATACAAAGTTAAGTATTAATTATCTCCCTTGAAAAAGGAGATATCATGTTAACTTGAAAATCAAAAGTGCACAATACATGATCATGTCAACATCACTTCAACTTCTTCATAATCTTAAAAAATTGAAATGTTCTGAATGAATCAAACTAATAATTTGACATGAAAAACTTGAATATTCTATTTTCATACTCATACTCCACAGAATGTTTCAAAGTTCCAGGACATTTCACTCAATGCATATCAAATTACTATCAGTTTAGTTCCAAAATTTTTAAACATTCTGTGGAGTATAAAAATAAAAAATTAAATGTGTTCATGCTAAATTATTCTAGCTTAATTAATTCTTTTTAATTTTCGAGTTTTTTCAAGAAAGATGTGAAACTTTGAATCAGAGCATATTTACATTGAATCTTATGGAAGACAATAATTGAGTGTTTTCCTTTTTATGTTACGTGGTAGGATATTACGTCATATCACCTTTAAAGGTTTTCTTATGAATCAACTCAGATGCGTAAAGAAGCTTGAATTAATTGTTATGGATGATATATATTATCATTTTTGGTTACAGGTACGGTACAGATCAGATTTCCTTTGTGTTACTCAAAGTGAAGTTCAACAGGCAGTAGACCGGCAGTCTCGCAGGCAGTAATTTGAAACAATTCTTAAACTTAACGTTTATGGCATGTTCATCATTGTTATACTTTATATTATATTGAAGTTGTTCAAATACACAATCTCGAACTTGAAATTTCGTCCGTTACTACTACATGCATGCATCAGAATCCATCATTGTGTTTGATCAAATTCAATATATTTTGTTTAATATATGAGCATATTTTGTTCCATTAAATCAAATGGGTGATTTTAGTTGAAGGTGGGGTTTTGGCCGACTCAAATTTAGGACGAGAAATTCACGTTATTTGAATTTTGTTTTACACATTGTTATGTTATTACAATGTGAGTATTTGCGAAAGTGGAGTTCTGGAGACTTTCTTTTAACGAGCTGGAGGTCCATACATGGTTCTTATCATGGTTTTTTTCATAACATGTTTAAATAACATAATTATGCCTTCCTTTGTTAGATATCGTCACTAAACAATGCCGACATACAACATTGTAGCATCTGGCGACCAAATCTTCGCATCAAAGCAACACTAGGACAAAAAAATTGTGATTTTCGGATATGTATCTGCATTATTCAGGTCACAAAGATTGCCTTCATTCAATGTCACACAAGTATATGCATTAAATTCACTTGAGGTAAATTTTTATAGGATATATCCTAGTGTTTCATTAAATATAGGCATTCTTTGTGATCCCGATAATGCGAATATCCAAAAATCACTATTTTTATATAATATGTCCTAGTATTGCTCTGAGGCGACAAAGTGGTTCAAGCCGACCCGCCATTTGAATGACGTGAATATCTTGTCACAAATGACGTGAATTTCTCGTCACAAATGACGTGAACTTCCTGTCATAAAGTCGGGTCAACTTGTCAAGAAAATGACGTGAATTTCTCGTCAGATAAATCACGTCATCGTACTGTGACATTGGGAGGTCATTTTCACGTCATATTGTCGTGATATAGTCACGTCTTATCTGGAGAAAAGTCACCAGATTATGACGAGGTTCTGCGGACTGAGAAGTTGGGTTCTATCGTAATATTTTTGTGTGAGGTATAACTCCTTGAAGTTGGGCAACATGTTTTTGAAACACCCTGTAGAGCATAATGTCTGTCTTGCAATTTGAACGCGAAAGAGATGTGAAAAATATGACATTTTCTTCAACTGAAATGGCGATTCTTGACCTATTGTTATTATTCACATACTCACGTTTTATTTCTGTATTGTTTAATCAACAAATATGTTACTCTTTATAAAACTCAATAAAAACTCATCCAAACCTGGCACTGACACTGACAGCAATTTGGAGGTTACAAATATTGTCACATGTGACATCACCTAGTCACAAGTGGCCCTGATCTACGCGCATGCGCGGCCTGAGAAAAATAACTCTATAGATTTACCTGGATTGGAGGAGAAAATAGATGTCATTGGACATTGTCAAATAATTGATCGTCAATTTGTTCTTTGAATGAAATGCATGTGAAATACCCATGATTCTACTAGAACAAACAAGATATGCTCACGCGCAGGTATCGGTGACGTCATTGTGAGCTCGAACCCCAAAATTCATATGTTACCTTGATAACTGGGTTACCATGATACTAAAACAAACAAGATAAACTCATAATATAATAACTCTTGCACATCAGTCATCACGTGACTGACCTTAAACCTATACGATCAATGTCACGCGGTGACGTCATGCGTGAGCTAGTTTAAATTCCGATCAGCAAATGGTTACTAGGTTACTGTATTGTTGTTTAACATCGTACCTCACTCAAGGATCGTAGTGACGATATGCGCGGCTTGGTTCTAATTTCGTCCAGCAATCGATCATTCGTCTTAGTATCAGGTGAAATACATAAAATACTGCGTTAATAATTGAAACATGCAAATACTAAACATTCATGTCGAAAATAACCCAGCTTATGATAGACGAAGCGAAAATTTTGTTAGTTCTTCATTTAACATCTGTTGGCTGCGGGCTTCGTAATGGAGCTATTCACCTTGAGAATGAGAATTTGAAAAATGAATTCAATTGTCATGGTCAACGGCGTAGGTACAGGGTGATCGACTATAATGTCGACCCATTTTAATTTTTAATTCCCAGAGTGTCTCGAACTTTGAAGGTATGGCCATGTACAAAATACTTTTTCCATATTCCGCGTATGCAAAGCATTGGAAACATCATCCAGTATACAGGGAAAAGCAAAAAGTATTTATTTTTCCTATGGTTCATTCTATATTCGAATTTGTTTCTAGATTCCTCGTAAAATTCGAAGCATAATTCAAGTGACATAGAATATACTAGGATTCGACCGTTTCTGAAAAAATATTTTCTTCTGAAACGTTATTTATTGATAATTTCCAATCATGTCATATCAATGAATTGATATTTATTTATTCAAAATCAATAGCGATTGGAATGAGTAGGTAATTACATATTATAAAGACGTTCTACCCTGGCAACCATTTTCTTCAATACATCTTATTAGCATAATAATTGTTGTTGACGTTTCTCGAATGGATCTGTTATGAATGCTGGGTTATTCTCATTTGGATTATTCATTTTTTTCCGGCTGTATACCCATTTTTTTCTGAAGTGTGTCCACGGATTGAGTTCTCGTATTGTGTGAATGTCAAAAAAATTTCGAGTTGATTAACGATTTTCTGGGAATCGCTCCTGCATTGTTCGAAACTCAGATGCGAAAAGAGTGATGCAAATCAATGACTAATATACAGGGGGGGGATTTTATAAAAAATGACAAAGAGTAAAGTATCTTTGTCTAGAGATATCGAAAAAGGTTATTAAAAAAGTTATTTAGAATAAAAACTCCTGACCGAATACTAACTTTGATAAAATTGGCCCACTTTGATTTTTTTTCAAAAAAATTGTAGATTTCATAAAAATTGTGAATAAAGTACTTTTGTTTCAAGAGTAATCAAAAAAAGTTATTGAAGAAAGCATGAACACCACGAACAATTGAAATATGTATTTAGTACATCACTCATAAAATTACAACGGTTCGAGTTTAGATGTTATTTCCTTTCAATATTAGACTCCAATTTTTAATAGGTAGGTTCCATGTTTTTATGACCATATTCGTTCTGTGTTTTTTCAGTATTTATTAGTCTGCTATTTTGATTTTGATGACTGATTCCATTGCTAGTGTTCACATGTACGTATTTCTTAGCCTGAAGAAGATGCATTACAGCATCGAAACTGTAGCTTTTTATTAAAAGGAAGACTCAAGACATTGTCCGTCGACACATTTGTTCACAACCGTTTTGGACGTTGATCCGTTTATAACGGAATGCAAAAACCGATTAGACATTCTACTTAATCCATCCCGAATCGACGCCAATTTCAAGGTTCAACATAAACGAAAAATAAAGAATTTGATCGTTTACTGCGTGTCAATAGAGCCGATCTTTACGATCGAAGATCAAGCCATTCAGACAAGCCCAAATGCATGTGCTTGGTATACAAAGAAACCACCGGAAAAATGGGAAACACTGGAATGTTGATACCAGGAGATCCCGAGACTCTACCAGACCAATGTAACGACTATTTGATGAAACTTAATCTGGAGTTACTCAAGGATCTTCCAGTTCGATCCTCATCAAATCTTCCATTCCCGGCCAATGACCAATACCCTGATACCATTATCTGACTCAGAAATCATCGACCTTGCTAGTGAACTGAAAAATGAACACAGAAGTAGGAGTGACGCTTTTCCGATGAGTTTGGTAAAAACAGTAATCTCCGCATTCGCTACTGTACAAGACGTCCTCTGTTATCCTATCAACAACGTATTCAAGCAAGGGATATTCCTAGACCAACTATAAGCTGTGTTGATCAGAATGATCTACAAAAATTGAGATCCGGAGTTATTATAAAACTACAGACCAATAAGTTTACTGTGCTCTTTTCAAAGCTATTGGAATTGGCAATATGCAAAAGGCTTCTCAACTTCATGATTAAGTGCAACCTTATAGAAAGAAATCAACATGCATATGTACCAAGATCGTCAACGAGCACAGCTTTATTCCAATTCACAAGAAAAATCCTGGAACTTCTCGAAAGGGGCCACATAGCAATGGGGATATTCGTTGATCTACTAAATTAGAGCGCTATGGTGTCAAAGGGAAAGCTCTCAAAATATTCTCATCTCACCTCTCCAAGAGGCAACAAATTGTGAAAGTTGTCAAAGATGGAAAATCCCATGCTTCCCAAGCCAGGACGATAACACTGTCAAAGAGGAAACCAAATTCCTGGGAGTTCACCTGGACGAGTTTTTGGACTGGTCAGCACATATTACGAGCTTGCTGCAGCGACTCAATTCAGTTTGTTATGGAATAAGGGTGATGGGGAATTACCTGAATAAGAAGAGCATAAAAACTATCTACCATGCTAATTTCGATTCCAATTCTACGATACGTGATCATTTTCTGGGGCAGAAGCTAATGGACTGACCGAATATCTGTCACTCAAAAACGAATAATGAGGCTTATCTACCAAAAGGGATACAGAGAGAGTTGGAGAGGGACCCTCAGATCAAATGGCATCCTGATGGTTCACGGAATATATATTGTTGAATGCTTGGTGTTTTTTTACAAAAAGTGAACACTCTTCAATCTCGAGACATACCACAGCTACAATACGAGAAACACAACGGTCAATTATCCACGAAATTGGATGTCGAAGGTGCCTACTACATGTGCAATAATATGTACAACACAATACCCAGTGACATCCATCAGAGACTCGAAATCCTCAAGACTTTTCATGTGCCGAGTGAAACAGTTATTAATAATTAATTCATTCACTATCAGATTTTGTCAAAGACTAAACTTTGTAATGTGCGTTGCACCCTATTTCTTTTCATGCGGTATGTTTCTGCTTTCTATTTTTAGGATCTGGAGAGTATTTTCATAATAAGAAATAAAGAACCACTATTATTATTATTATTATTATTATTATTATTATTATGCTTACCCGGATTAACACGCCGTCGGCCGTTGGTGCACCGATCTAGATGGTTTATCTCCATCTTTGCCGTTCGCCATTCTCAGCTAGATCGTAGCAATCTTAGTAGTAGCCAATAGGATTTTGAAAAGCGGTCACGTTGTCAAATCATATGATTATTGATTTGTTTAGAACGATAGAACATTCATTTCAACTATCATACAAGTCTATTTGAAACATTGTGGGGTAAAAACTAATCCACTAGATATTGATCTGATTTTATGATAGAAGCTGTAGTTTCCACCAAATTTACATCCTGTATTTATGTGCCTAATTTTGAACATTCTTTGTCTATTATACAGGTTGTCCCATAACTTATTCGCTAAAGAGCAGCAGGTCATGATATTGAAGAGAATGAGAAGATTTCACAGATGAATGTGGTGGCAAATGCTAGTCGTTAAAATAATTCAGGGTGTGGAAAATCAAACATTATTTTTGAAAAATTTCAATACTTTTAAAATGAATAAAGATAACAGATTCAAAATTGTGTACTAGCGTTCACGAAGGTAGAAAATCCGGATTCGGTATTCGTTTCAACCTAATTCCTAAACAGCGCTTTCTACTGATGAATCAATATTTTTATAATTCTTTAATCTGTAAAGATACTATTTCAACTTCTTGTTGAATAACGATATCTCAAGTCTTTTGCCAGATCCACTGAGAATAATATCTTTGTTGAGCTCAAAAAATGAGAATTTTGCGACCGCAAGTGTGCATGGCATATGAAAAAATATGTTTTTCCTTCTGCGGAAAAAGTTATTATTTTTTTAATCTCTCGTGTATGGCATTCCAACACATTAAAATGATATAACAATCTAAGAGTTAAGAGACAGTGTCATATGGTTTGCACAAATTCATTTTGCTGAAATAAAGGTGCCACCTTGTAAAAGAATACACGGTTGATGATGCATTTTTTCGCTTATGCGAATATAACACATTTTTGTACGAAGGTAACAATCAATCTTGAAATTAGTATAACAAGCAAGAAATCAGATATTCGTCCGACAAAAATGTAAGTTGTCTATATATCATATATATATATACAGTGCGGCTCTAAAAAGTCCCCCCCTTTTTTTTTAATGTGTGCACCAAAAATTTTAAAACTTGACATTGCTGTCGAAATACTACTTTTTGATGTTACTGACGTACTTTTTGTATTCAAGATGGCGGCTGGGCGCCATTTTGAAACGGTTTTTTTAAATGGAAAGGGGGTCGGGTGACACATCATCCAAAAGGTCCTATCGAGTAGATTATTGTGTAAAAATTTCATAGGATTAAACGCATCTGTGCGGATATGACAGACTGTCAAACTAACAAGATAAAGAAATTCGTGAAATAAGAACAAAGAAAGCATACTTCAATTTTTATTGTAAAAAATATTGAAAATGTCCTCCGTTGACCCCCAAACAATGAAATAATCTGTCTGAGGACTCCTGGCGGACTTTTTCAAAAGTATCGACATTAATGTTTTGACAAAAAGCAGTAATTCTTTGCTGTAAATCTAAAATAGAGTCTGGCTGGCTATCACTCAAAATATATAGGAAACTTGAATGAGAGCCAATGTAAATAAAGTTTTAGGCAACCGGTTAATCAAGTCGGGTTTGTTTAGATTACTACCCGTTGGATGACGCTACGGACGGAGGTTTTCCTCAACAACGGTTGCCATCAATAACCAATCCCTAACTCTAGACGTCATTGTCATTTCACGTGTAATTCGAATTTTGTGTCGAAAATTTCTAATTTTCAGTACCTAGATCATGTTGAAATTTGAGTTTGAACTTTGGATTGGACTATAATGTAAGCTTATCGTGAGTTCTTTGAGAAATGTATAGTCCCGGATGTGTGGATATTTTCAACAAAACACTTCCTTTCCAATAAAAGTTATCCCACTGTTCTAGAAATATTGGTTCAGCATGTTCAATCCGATTTTGAACAACAAAACTGAAGCACAACTGGGTATACAAGTCCTAAATTTTGTGGTTTGCATTTCATAGACTCAACATTCGAAATTTAATTTAAATATTGATTCACATGGCTTATCAAAAGTTATAAACTGAAAAATATGCATAGGTTGTATTTGTCCAGGACATAGTTTTTAGACATAAAAAAATGAACGTTTTTAAAAAATAGTTATGCATTTTTTCAGAATAACTTTTGATATACCATGTGATAAATGTTTGAATTATAATTTCGAACGTGGTATAGATCCTATTTTATCCAATAGGTGGCTTCACCGTATGCAATAAAAACAGATCTCTTTTTGTTTTTGAGAAAAAAAAGTCAAAAGTACGAGGACTACCCGTTGTAGGGCGCTGGCGAATTTCTTTTCAGACCATTGTATGGGAGTTTCCTATATATTTTGAGTGATATGTGCATTCGGTAGGACCCCGACGACCAATCCAACGATTGGGGTAAGTTATGTTCAAATACTGCCTCACATTTCTGCTGAAATGAGGAGGCGCACCATCCTGTTGAAAAATTGGTGACATGCAAAATTCGTTGGGATTATTTTGACGTATTTGTACAATCAAAGGCTCTATTGTAGTTTCTAACAATATCAAATACTTTTGCCCTGTCAAATTTTCATGAATGAAAACAGGACCAACAATATGGTTCCCCAATATGCCAGCCCATACGTTAACCTTTTCGGGATATGACGTGTGAGTTTCCCCAAAAACATGCGGATTTACGTCACTCCAATAACGAACATTTTGCCTGTGTACACGGCCATTCAGAAAGAAAGAACACTCGTCACTAAAACAAATATTTTGAAAGTATCTTGGTTCTCGGCCTATTCTATCGGTCATATTTTCGCAAAATTCCACACGTCTGACAGGATCATCTTCAGTCAACTGGTGCACCATTTGAAATTTATAAGGATAATATTTCTGTTTTTTCAGCAATCGTTTTTCAGAAGCAGACGAAGTATCACAGATGTTTGCAACCTGAGAAGTCGACTGTTCAGGATTTACCACCATCTCACCAATGATTGCAATTTGTTTATCTTCCGAAATAGATGGTCGCCCTTGATTTTTCAAGCTCTGAACACTACCAGTCTCGATAAATTTCCGAAGATATTTCCTGCATATCGGACGGTCCAGGAGGCGCTCATTGAAGATTGTTTCCGTCTTATGGAAACTACGATTTCCGACATAAATAAAAATTGCTTCAATTTTTTCTGCGAGGGGACGCAAATTAGGCATTTTTGTAACACTGTCCAATTAACACAATAATCAAACAACTGGCTTGTATCGTTTTAAGATTTTCACATTTGGTTAAACTTTAGTGGTGTGGCGAGGTAGTGTGGAGACTGTATCTCCATCTTGATTTAGATTTTAGTATTATAATGCTAATAAATGCTTTCCTATTTTTTTTTATCATCTTGAAATTCTTTATCCGCTTTGTATCAGCATTCCTATTTGCTAACCTGTACTGTTTTGCCCAGGTTCACCATCATTTTTCCGGAATTTGATGTGTCAGCTCGTTAAAAAATTGAAACTTGATGTAAACGACATTTTTAAAAACTAAAAGTTTGGCAGGCTGTCATATCCGCACGGATGCGTTTAATCCTATAACATTTTCACACAATGATCTACTCGATAAGACCTTTCGAATGATGTGTCACACGACCCCCCTTTCCATTTAAAAAAATGTTTCAAAATGGCGCCCGGTCGCCATCATGAATACTGAAAGTACGTCAGTAACATCAAAAAGTAGTATTTCGACAGCAATTAAAGTATGCCAAGTTTCAACATTTTTGGTGCACACATTAAAAAAAAGGAGGATGAGACCTTTTAGAGCCGCACTGTAGTCTCTGAAAGGTCTGTACAGAATCCTACCACATGTTGCTGAGATCAAAATAAGCCGATTTAACGCAACTCACTTCAGACCGAAATGTCACTATTTCCGAGATACGGGGTGATCAAGTTTAAAATTAACAATTGAATTTTGTCATTATTTTGGACACCTTTTCACATATTGCCCTGAAAATTGACATACGGGGGTTTTGTGCTATGAGAAATTCGATTATGGAGTCCGTTTTACTGTGGCCGCTAGAAGGCGCCCTACACTTTACATTTTGTGGTTAAAAATGTCCATAACTATTTTCTCAGTTATTTTTTTCCAATCTTTTATTGGATAAATGGATTCTCCAGAAGAGTTCAAGTAAATAAGATTCTCTTGTCAAAGTTTGATCAAGTTAGCCGTTTTCGAGATATTTCCATTCAAAGAGTTCCATGCCACACCGGAAAATTGCTTCTTCACACGAACTTCTTGAAAAATTATTTTTTTAAAATTAACTCATATTCCTGAGGTCAAAATAAGCCCATTTAAAGCAACTTGCCTCTGTCCAAAATTTTTCCGTTTTCGAGATACAGGGTGGTAAAGTTTTAAGTCGAAAACGAGTCATTTTCAAAGAAAGGTAAGTTGCTTTGAATCGGCTTATTTTGACCTCAGGTATATGTGATGATTTTATAAAACACTTTTTGAGACGCTCGTGTAAAGAAGAAAAATATTAGGAATTTTCCGGTGTGGCATGGAACTCTTTAAATGGAAATATCTCGAAAATGGCTAACTTGAGCGAACTTTGACAAGAGTACCTTATTCACTTGAAATCGTCTGAGGAATCTTTTTATCCAATAAAAGATTAAAAGAAATAACTAAGAAAATAGTTATGGACATTCCAAACCACAAAATGTAAAGTGTAGGGCGCCCTCTAGCGGCCACAGTGAAACGGACTCCATAATCGATTTTCTCATACCACAAAACTACGGGGGTTTTGCCAATTTTCAAAGCAATATGTGAAAAAGTGTCCAAAAAATAAGGCCGTTAACGAAGGGCCGGATACTCCGTTCGGATGTGGGCTCCGATCTCCACGTCTTCAAGGCACCACCTGCAGTCTGAATCTTCCCCGATTCCGATCCTATGGAGGTGACCCTTCAGGTTCATGTGACCAGTTAATAAACCGATGGATCTTTTCTGCTCATATTTAAGACCTCTTTGGTTCTGCCCGTATCAGGTCCTGTTATCATTGCCTTGACATGTAGCATGCCAGAAGCATTGTTCCAGCATAGAGTGGCCTTTTCGAGAAAAAGTTTTTTCGCCTCGCCCATTCCGGTTGCTGTAGGGATTCCAATCATTGGTTTGGGTCCTATAGCCTCACTCTGTTGTTATTTTGAACTATCTTGCAGAACCTCTTTGTATTCTAGGACTGCTTTGGAGTCTACTGCCTTTTTCACAACAGCCTCTAATGTTGAAGTGCTATCTGAACAAATGTTGAAAGTTCTGTGATTTGTGCCGCTCTCAAGATGTTATATGCACATTGTGTTATGGCAAAGATTTCGGCCTGTAGGGTCGAAGCGTGAATCCCGAACAAGATGGTCATTTTGTTGTCCCTCCCGCTCTTGCAGAATCCTGCTCCTGTGCCGCTCTGATGTTTGGAGCCATCAGTAAACCACCATGACCTTTCCCGTATTTGAACTGGTCTGTTCTGATCCGTCCAATCCTCTAGTCTAGGAATAATCAGCTCAGGTGAGCTGCCAGCATGGAAGATTGGAGTCGAGGTGCATTAGCAGCACTCCATCTTTTGGCTGGGGTTCACTGGCCAAGTGTCCCTTACTCCTCTGCTTCAGATGTTCTAGACAGTACAGACGGTATGCTGTTCTGAGTGCAACACTCTCCACAGACAGGTGCAGTGGGGGTAACTCCTAGATTACTTCCAACGCTCTCGCTGGTGTGGTCCGTACTGCGCTTGTTATACTGATGCATCCCATCCTTTGGATCTTATCCAGCTGCCTCTGGATGTATGCTTTCTTGGTTGCGGGCCACCATACTATGGCTACGTAGGTGATCAGAGGTCTGATAACCATAGAATAGATCCAGTAAACCATTCTAGGTTTCAGTCCTCATGTTGTCCCTATAGCTCTTTTGCATGCCCATAGGGAGCATAGGGCTTTTCTAGAGCGCTCTCCGATGTGATTTTTCCAGGACAGTTTCAGGTCAAGGGTTACTCCTAGGTATTTGACCGTTTTTCTGTATTCCAGGTCTCTTCCTGAGAGGTATATCTCCGGTTTGAGTCCTGATTTGTATTTCCTGGTGAATAACAGGATTTCGATCTTTTCGGGGTTGATCCTAAGTCCTTCAAGGAAGCACCACTGTTCTATGATTCTCAGGGCTCGCATTGTGGGGGCTCTGAGCTCCTGAATGTACTCACTCGTCGTTAGGATCACCAGATCATCAGCGTAGGCCTGTGTAAACAATCCCGAATCAGCTGCTTCAGCAGAGGTTGTCTACCACAAGACTCCAAAGTAGAGGGGATAACACTTCACCCTGGGGACAGCCTCTGTCAGCCATAGTTTTGACATTTTGTCCGTTAAGTTCGGCAAATATCATTCTTTGTGATAGCATATTTGATATTCACTGGCACAGTGTTCTTTTTGAGCCCTTGTCTCTAATGTTCGACAGATTGATCCAAAAAAGGTATTGTCAAATGCGCCTTCGATGTCTACAAAAGCACCCAATGCTGATCTATTTCCGTTGAGCGCTCCTTCCACCTTGGTGATAAGGTGATGTAGCGCCCTGTTCGTCGATAGACCTTGACGATAGGCATATTGATTGTTATGCAGTGGCATGGATAACAGATGCGTTTCCTTGATGTATCTATCAACAAGTCTTTCTAGCGTCTTGAGTAAATAGCTTGATAGACTGATCGGTCTGAAGGACTTGAGGTCGGTGTAGTCTGATTTCCCTGGTTTAGGGATAAATATCATCTTCACTTCTTTCCAGCTAGAGGGAATATAGCTCATGTCTAGGCATGAACGAAAGAGCTTCACCAGGAATGCGGATATACGATTTCCAGCCTTTTGTTACAAGGCCGGAAAAACCCCATCCATTCCTTGAGCTTTGTACGGACAGAAAGACTCGCGAGCCCGTTCTACCCTTTCAAAGTCGACTATCCTCTTTGCAGTTTCAAAGTCGGGAGCTGTGCGGGCTCTTACCTGATGTGGGAGTGCAGTGCCCCCGATCCAGGAAAGTGCACTTCCAGTAGCCTGTTGAGCATCTCCTCGAACAAGGTTAATTTCCCATCCGCTTCAACTTGGCATCCTATTTTGGCTCCAGGGTCCTTTAATAAGATCTTGCATAGGCGGAGCGTAGACGGAAGGTCGTTCAGCTCTTCGCAAAAGCTTTGCCAGCTATGTCTCTGCGCTGATCTTATGACCTTCTTGTAGTTTCTCTGGGCTGTCTTATAGTCATCCCAGCTGTCCAGAGTACGCAGTTCGTTAGCTCTACTGAGGAGCCAGCGAACCTTGCGACGGTGAGTCTCTTTGTTCATTCCACCGGACCGTTTCGGAGTTGTTAGGCTTTTCCCTCAAGGAGCATGCTGTCTGGAATGAATTTGTGAGGCATTCTTGGAGCTGATTTGCAGCCAGCTCAATGTCCTCTTCTATTCTCATTTTAGTTAGAATATTGTCAACACCTCTTTCTATTTCCTCTGTAAGAGATCCCAGTTAGTGAGCTTCCTATTTCTTACCTTAGGCTGTGCCGTTAAGCACTCTTCGAGTGTGAACATGATGTGACAGTGGTCAGACAGTGTGACTTCACCAGCCACCCTTCACTCTTTTACCTTGCTATATAGACTCGTTGAGCATATCGTTAAATCTTTGATGGACTCACCCCTAGCATTGGAGAATGTAGAAGCAGCACCCCTGTTTAGGATATGGAGGTCCGTGGAGCTAAGGCATTCGGCTAGATCTCTACTACGTGGGTAATTATCTCTACGACCCCATATAATGTGATGAGCATTTGAGTCACATCCAATAAGGAGAGGAAGATTCCTTTCTTTGCAGAAATTCACAAGATTGATCACCTTGATTGTAGGGCTTTCCCTCTCCCTCTCATATAGAAGGTAGGCCTATCCAACAATGAGGATCTTATTGTCCCTAGTGATTATCTTGATGACAGTCAGATCTCTGGTAAAAAGTCCTGACAATAGAAAACTGTTAACTTCCCTTGTTACAATACACGACCTATGGTTTTTGCTAGGGGGGCTATGAAACAGTGAGCCTCCTGCCAGTCCCAGTCCTCTTATCTTACCCTGGTTAAGCCAAGGTTCTTGAATAAGGGGCATGTGGGTACCTAGTTTGTATCGTGCTACATACGACAGCTGTTGAGGCTTTTCCATGTTGCAGGTTAATCTGTTTAAGTTTTAAAGCCATTTAAATGACAATTTATACTGTTGTGAGTTAGTCTTATGTTCCTAGAAACTAAGGTTAGTAATACTAAGGATGACATGAGACTCACCTGAGGAAGATGGTGTGTCCTCGTTGGGTGTTGTTGGGGACAATCAGGAACTGTCGCCCTCCTCTTTATCCTCTGGAGTCGGGGTGGGTGATTGCCCCTCCTCCCCTCCCTTGACCCCTTGATCCGCCGTTGCGGATATATATATTATATATGGGTTATTGTCACTTTCGTACGAATGTGTTATAATTTGTGCGACAGTTGGTGATAACTTTATCTAAAATCAAAAACCATGCTACCAGTGCAATTGCGATTTCACAGTCTTTGATGATGCAAAGTGTCATCATTTGCGAAGTGGTGCAGTAAAATTTTATTACAGTCAATGATAATGTGAAGTGTCAAAAACCGAACTGGTAACCAGTCCAGTAAATGATACTTCACAGTACAGTATGAAATGAAATCATGAAATCAACATATTTTCTGAGGTACCGGAGAAAAACCTTCTACGGACAAAATTTTGTCCACGTGGAGAGTTTTGTCGGACTCGTTACAGTTGAGCTATACACAACTTACAGCTTGATAGTGATCATATTTTTTGTTGTACGCTGTATCAAGGACTTTTTGAAGCAGCCGTATAGGTTATACACTCACTAAGAAACAAAACTTGAACAAAAAATTGTTTTTGGTCTTGATTGAATAATTCTTTATCGGCATTGATCTAGCTATTGATATCATTGAGCTCAACATCGCTTGCAAGACAGAGATCAATTTATTTGAGACATTTTTAAAACGAGTGTATTGGTAGATACAAATTTCAAAGAAATAGCGAGCGAAATCAATTTTGATGAATATACAGTGCGCGACACATGATTACTCTTACCCCACAATTGACGAGATTTTGTTGAAAAACTAACGTTTTAGTTAGATGACCATAAAATGGTCAAATTAGGACCATTGACCAAAAGACGACACTTTGCCTTAACTATTCCAAAAACCAATATCTGAGATTTTTTTTCAACTCTGATGGTGATTTTTTGAAGCGACAATTGATAACCCTCACCCTAAACAGAAACACAGGAAATACTAGAAATGAAGCAACTTTTATTCTAATATCGAGTAACACCTCCTCGTTTCTCAATAGCTGCTAACATGCGATGAGGCAACTAATTGAATAAATCAACTTATAAATTCATTGGAATCGCTTCCGAAGTGTTTCTTACGGCTAATAATTAATCTTCTCTAGTGTTAAACTGCCTTCCTTCACTATAAACGTCATCCAGCCCCATAAGTTTTCTCTAAAATGACAATCTGGGGAAAGGGCAGGCCACTCCTGAATGTCGATATTGTTGTCGTTCATCCATGTGTTGATTATCCCTGCTGTATGAATTGGTGCATTATAATATTGAAATGTCTATTGTTCATGGGGAAACACCAAAGAAATATTAGCGACTTGTCTCTTAATACCTTTGAGCATCCATTCTCCTTCCATAATTTCTAGTCCTACTGCTCCTCGACTCAAAACTGCACCACAAACCATTACTGATCCAGCTCGGCTATGACGACGTGATAAAAATCGTTCTGCGAACCTCAAATCGCGGAATAGTATATTGTGCAACAAGCATGGAATGAATCCAACGAGTATGAAGGTTTGTAGCACGAGCCAAAGGCGAGTGCAGCAATTCATACGAGCAGGAAATGGTCATTTCATGCAAGTTGTACAGTATACTTTTTCTACGACTCCTAATTATTATCACTATTATTGTGTAATTAATATCGATTTTTACTTTTTGTTTTTGACGGAGGTGCCAGATCATTCCATTTCCATTCAGTTTGCACTCGTTTCCATGGCAATTGGGGAATGGTTTCATTTCCGTACAGTTGTACAATGTGCTACGTTTCCTAATCGATATCGATTGCACAATGGTGATATTACCGTACAGCCGTAAAAAAATAATATTGCAAGCCATCAGGTCCATCCAAATTCAACTTCTCATCATTATTGAAGATATCTCTTTCTCATTCATTTTCAAGATGATCGCGAGCAAATTCTAATCGGGCTTTCTTGTGATGCACCAGCAAGAAGGGTTTCTTGAGCAGTTAAATTCTTTTCAAGTGTGGACATTTCTTTATTACCCTTTGGATGGTTCGTATGAAGCTTGACAAACTAGATCTTCTCACCAAAAATGACCTCGTGAATACAAAATCCAAAGCCTACTTTGCCAGTTCTCAAAAGCAAAATTTTAACAAACCACATAAGCAATTGTTTTAGAAAAAATCTATGCACCTCATTGGATTACTGGATACGGCATCTTTCAAAACAAGCCTATGAAAATTTTTACCAGGGAGTGACAAGTAGTTACTAGTTCGTAGATCAATCATTTGTTTTTGAAACTTTACAGTTCGTCATGAAAAATCGAAATTGTGGTAATTTCAACCATGCCACCATTTTTTTCAATAGGGGAAGCCCGGGCAAAGCGGATATGTTAAGGGAAAAAAATATATATCTCTGGTATTTATGATATCCTTGCATGAACTTCAAAATTGAAAAGGCTCCTGAAGATTCTTTTTTCATAACAATTTAAAAAAAAAATTACGGGTTACGTTTTATTCGCTTAGCCTGACTACACGGGAAAAGTGAATGGAAATACAATAGACAAGAAAACAACGAAACATATATTCTAATAATAAAAAAAATAAATAAACAAATTCTAATTCAAAAGAACATGATACGGTTTAACTGAAGTCGCAAAAAAAATAATACAAATATCCCACTGTAATCGATGCATTGCTCATGAGTCCATTGTTTACATCCACTGCACTGGATCCATTCTTCTTCAGTTTTTTCAAATGGCTCATCACAGGTCAGGCAATTGCATCTTTTTCGAAACTTTTAGCTGATGACTTACCATATCGTCACTTTTTTCATTTTCTTCTTATCAGCTGTCTGCATTTTTCTTGTCTTTTGAAGTTTTTACGTTGAATTTTTCAAGCTGCTCTTCTTTTATTTGAGTTGAGGTCAAAACCTCGATTTTTGTGACTTTCTTCTTTTAGAACTATAGTCAGATAAGATCGGGTCAGTTTCGGCACGGGTCGTACATCAAAAGGACGGACATTTTGTACACTACACTAGTGTTGCTTTTGCCGTAGAACATTCCACTGATGATTTTGGTGTAGTGACAGGTAGATTGGTGCCAGTTGATGCCACAGGAATGGGTGATGATGCAACATGTGCTTTTGACAGTGTAGGAGATGATGATTGGGAGATGCATAAAGATTTTAATGTCTATCAATTTTATCCGCTTTGCCCTATCCACTTTGCCCGAAAATGCAATTGCAAATGACTACCCCTTAAATAAATAGATTTCAACGTCGAGGCGCCGTATAAACATCATAACGGTTATCTAAACTATGAATAGCAGCAATAAAAAAAATAGGCCCTTTTACTTCACAAATATCAAGAGATTTAATTGAGTTCATTGGAACAAATATTTTATCAGAACAACGTATTTTTTGAAACGGGTAATAACGCCACGTGCTGTTTCATTTATATCTTGGGCGGAACTGATTTTTATATTTAAGAACAACAGGTCATGGCTCTTGGTGCACATACTAAGCGCCACCTAGGTTTGTTTTAAAGAGATTACGATTATTCGCTTCGCACTCATGATTTTTTTTGTGGATATTGAAAATTGCATTAGGTTTTGACTATACCTGAAGTGATTTCGGCGGGGGCGTGGATAAAAAAAAAAGAAATAATTTTTTCGTTGTCAAATTTGGTCATCCCTTCAGTGGCGTGCATAGATTTTTGCTGAAAAAAAGCCATTAATTGTGGTTTATCAAATTTTTTCCACTGATTACAGGCAAAATAAGCCTTAGATATTGTTTGAGCGATGTGGTCATTTTTGGTGAGAAGATAAAGTTTGTCAAGCATCACAATTAAAAAAAAAACTCGAGTTCATTCGGTCAATTAATAACTTTTTTTCCCGTGACCTGAAAACAAATGGGACACACTGTATGTAGATGGATCAATAGAGCTATATTAATTAATACCCCTGCCCTAAAATCCGAATATCTATGAATCTTTTCAAAATATAATAATGTATGAATAATTGCCTCGATAACTGCCCAATTACACTATTATGTCTCCCAGAAATACTACATCTATTACTAATGAGCTCGATTTCTACGGCTATTAAATTTGTCGAGCATGATTTTACACGATTTTGCTTGCAAAACTGACCCATTTCAAAAACACAAAAACATCGCTTCTTGAGGTTTATTCATTCGATCATTTTATTATTCACTATTCTTAATCTAATAATATGCAAAAAATAGCGTTGCTCATTGGAGAGTGTCTTATATTTAAGTCTAGGTCACGTGGATGGCCTACGTATAACACTGATCAACGCAGTATGGTGTTGTAGTTATCTTAATGGAGAGTGAATTGGTACTGATTCGATGTTAAGTAGTGCTTCTGGTCACTCGTTCCAAGTGTCGATTTTTTTATGGTAATTAAAGGATTTTGCCGGTTCATTTGAAGTTTTATAAGGTGAGTAACAAGAATTGGGTAATCTCGTAATATTCCATCAAAAAAGTGGCTGTTTCCGGCTATTCTGGTTTGTATGATAATTCTTTTACTGGCATTTGTCGTTGCCAGAAACATTCTCAAAAAGGTTTTGTCTCATAGTGTTTATGTGACCTATTTTTCAGATTTGATCATTGAATCAGATCAAATTGAATTATCATTTATTTTTGTCATTCACAAATTCCAATGCAATCTAAAGTTCTGGTCATCATAATTTTTGAAAAATGGGTGAAGTTTTTTTATGCTGTTTCTAGTTTATACAGTGACCAGTTAAAATATGGAACGAATTCATTTTAAATTGAGGCCTTTGATTTTTGGGAAAACGCACGGACACAAAGATTTTTGTTTTTGATTGCTTTTTTTAAGGCAAATTCATATATTCAGGGAGGACCAGAAATAAGTTACGACTATCAACTTTTTTTTTTCAAATAAAAACCCATATTTTCTATTTCATTTTTGATTTCTACGTGGAATTTGGAATTCGAAGTATCTTTCATAAAATACACCTCAAACCTATTCAACCATTTTAAAGAAAATGACATTATAAATTCATAATATTTTTATATTATACAGGGTAGACCGGAAGTAATGGGACATACCGTAACAGCAGATTCCTCTTATAAAAATATTGCGATCGCCCCAAACTTGTCTATTCCGAAAGTTGATATTAACAGAGATACAGGGTGTCAAAGTTGAATTTTAATTTTTGATTTATTTGGATAACTTTCGAATTAATCAGGTAATATTGATGACATTTATTGATATAGGGGGGTTCTTTGCATGACATGCAAGGTTCAAATCAAAGCGTCACTTACTCACCTTCTCACTTGGTCAAATAGTCATAACTCTTTTGTACGCACTCGTACGTTTCTTTGAAATTGAAAAATTGATTTTTCCATCATATTCACGTGAAAAAGGTCTACATTGTACAAGTGGCTGGGAGTAACCTTATTGAAGATATTTGAACTTGCAGTAATCCATGCAATGTGGTTTTTGATGGAAAAATTTGAAAATAAACATATAGGGCTTTGAAAATGTCACGTTATATGGTAATTTTAACATGAGCATAAATACTCATTGTTTCTTGATTAAAAAAATTTGTAATTTCACATTTTTTCACAAAAAAAGGTGTTTTTTTTTCAGTTTTTTTTTATAAGAAATATGAACATCAAGTCGTCAAAATTACCGCGACAACAGCGTATTCGATGCCTCCTATGTTTATTTTCAAAATTTTGCATTCAAAACCACATTGCATGGATTACTTCAAGTTCAAATATCTTGAAAAAAGTGACCCCTATCCACTTTTACAAAGTTTACCTTTTTCTCGTAAGAAGTACGGAAAAATCAATTTTTCAATTTAAAAAAAAAAAATTCGAGTGTGTACAAAAAAGTTATAGACTATTTGAATGAGTGGAAAAGTGTGTTAGTGGTGCCCCCTACATGTGAGAGCCAAACTAAGGCCAGATGTCCCATATGTATATGTATGTTGGTCACTGTTTTTTATGGGATCTGTGTGAATTTTTCAAACAAACGAAATTATCCTCAACACTATTAAAACATTGGAGGTTGAAAATACGTAAAATGACAAGCTGAACACGTCATCCCGTTTTCAATTCAACTTGAAAATACATTTTTCCATTTTCCGATAGTCATTGATTTCTTGTTTCTTTAATATTATAACATTTTTTTTTGAATGGGTGAAAAATTATAACAACGAGACAGCTGCTCAACACCCACCTTTTATATCACTTTTGTCTTCTGTTGCAATTTATTATGAATTTTGATAGAAAAGGGTTGCAAAAAACTAATTGTTCAAAATTTATATCAAGTAACAATGGTTTTTTTCCTTAAATATGACAATGATGAATTTCAAAATCACGTATTTTCTTTTTTTTTCTCTATTCGCCTGAAAATATCTGTTAATTAGATTTACAGTGAGAAAATCTTGTCGGACTCACATACAGTGTGCCACAGATTCGAGTGGATGCATGGGGATCTCAGTTATTATAAGAGATACTGGGTCGATTTAATGGATGCAATGCGCAACTTTGCGTCCATTTAATCGACCCTGTATCTCTTTCCTACTACTTCTATTGAAAAAAAACGAAATTTCGCAAAAAGGTTATTATTATTTCCTGAGTATATTTGGAAAGATATTTGACAATGAACTGCTTTTTCTCATTGCCACTTTTCCTCCTCTACAATATGGCGGTATCAAATTAAAAATCTGACGTTTCGTCTTTGAGCGGCCATCATCAAGTTAATTTTTTTAAATACGTGCCTGGATTTTTCATTTCATGTTTGATTATCTTTTGACATCCTTGATACATCAAGGTATCACAACCGTCGAAAAAAATACTAAAAAATAATACCAAAGAAAATCAGTTGAGCCACCCTTGTCTCCCTACCACATAGTCTGGTTCATAAATCCTTTATTCGACACGTTATTTTCATGAGAAAACCTGCACAACTAAGCAAAACTTATTGACTGAACCAAAATATAACATCCAATAACGATACATTTTTTAAAATTAAATTGAATCCACAAATTACATGGAAAATAAAAAAAAATCACATATACAAAACTGAATCAATTTTGTCAAAGAGGTAAGAAAACACCCTGTATACAGGGTGAGCTCTTTTCGGTTTAGTACAGGGATTTTGGAAACTATAGTAGATACGAGAAAGTTTAAATGGCAAAAGTTTTGCAGTTTTGTACGCTCCACTCCAAAGCATTCCAAGTTTTTAAAAATTTGACAGCTGTCAAAAGATATTGGAAAAAAACTGATTTTGGGCGATGTTTGTGAATGCCCCTATCTCCGCGAATATTAATTGTACGAAAAGTTGTTGGATTCAAATGTTTTAGGAAATTCCACTCTTGATAAAATAATATTAAAATATTTTTCGTCACACCCGTCATGTTTGACCATGACTAAACTTATGTTGTTTTAAATAGCAACCCTAATTAATTTCATCCTTATTAAATAGAGATATTCATCACGATTCTAACGGTATACCATATGATAGGTAAAGTTTTTATGAGCGTTTTATATTATTTTTTTTTATTCACGTTTTACCTCAACGTAGTTAATCCAGTTAGCTATGGAAAAAGATTGATTGTTACTTATTCAATTTTCACAAAATTATGACGAAAATTCTACCGCTATTATTAATGCAAGCGTTGCATTGTTTCAGAACTGAATCTATATTGTCATCGTAATAATGGGGTGGAAGGTACGCTGAATAAATCCACTCATTTATGTTACGATGATATTATGAAGCATGACCTACAATGCTGACCCAACAGTTTTTTTGTATAAATTCGGCCACGGAACGATGGTTCGAGAGGAGGGAAAAGTAGTGTCAGTCAAGCTTCTAGCTTGGCAAGAATTCCTATTCTTCCTCTGAGCCAGCGGCCCATGCTTATCCCCCGGCTGTATTTGTTGACCTTCAAAGAAAATAGAGATGTTGTGAAGTGACACGAGTTTCCCTTCTGTGTGAGTGCTACGTCCCTAGCGCACAATAGGGGTGGGGTACAGTTGAAGACCCCACAAGCCCTTATTGTGACAATATTGTGTCTGTGAGTAGCGCAGTTCATTTTTGCAACGATCTGAAATGCACCAGTTTCATAAAAACGTTGTCGGTCCGTCCCTGGCCAGAATTCGAAATCTCAGTTTTGAAGGAACATCCAGAACATATTGACCATAATCATATCAAAAAATCGTCAAAATCTATAGACAAACAAAAAAGTTATCAGGGATCAAATCATGTTCTAACTTAATTTTTGACCTTGTATCTTTCAATATTTGAATTCCAATATCTCCTGGACCGTTTAACCGATTTGAATATTTTAGGCCATGTCTGAAAGAGCATTTTATGGTCTTGCTTTTTTTGTTGAAGTATTGAATTCGTAAGAAATACACTAGAGGGCCATTATTAATGCAAGCGTTATTGAAAGTTTCAACTACAGCGGCTTGAAGTTTATCTATTGTGGTATAAGTTGTTTTATCAACTTCGTTTTTTACAGCGACTCACAAAAAAAACTCTAAAACCGAATCACTGACACGAAACATGAGCGTTTCTTTCTATCCAAGAATTGGGAAATATTTCATTTAGATCATTTCGAACTTTTCGAAAATTTTGGGTTGGAGCGTCATCATGTTAATACAACCGTAGATTTTCTCGAGTGTATAAATATAAACTCTCCAACATCCTATCTTTCAAATCATTTTAAAAAAAGTGAAGATAGCATTCGCCTGTTAAAGTTACTTCAAAAATTAATGGTCCAAAAAAAAGCCACCAAACAATGTTTGGAGGTTTTAGGGGCAACCTCTCCAGCATGTATAGTTTGAGTTGAGACACTGATGAATTGTGCAAGGAGAATTTGTGTTTCTTTGGCACTCTCAACGCATCAGTGCTCTGATCTGACTATATGATTACTTTTTTTGTTCGACCTTTTAAATTAAAAAATAAAATATTTTACAGCGTTTTGAAAGTGTGACAGATTAAATTGAAAGTACTGTACACTGTGGGCCAAGTTAAGTTCGAACATAATTCAACCCTTGATAACTTTTTTCTTTGTTAATTGGATCTTGATTATTTTCGATTATGATATGTATTTGCGACGTTTTTATGAAATTGGTGCATTTAGGCTCGTTGAAAAAACGAACTGAGCTACTAACATACCAACTGATATATTTTTCAAAAAGAGCATTTGTGGGAAAAGATATGAAAATATGAATATTTTAGAAACATAACCTGAGAAATGATGGTATTTTTTGTATGATGATGCTTGTACGCATTGGAACTATTTCACTTCACTCTGATCAAGGTTTCTTGAAATTCCATAGTAAATTTGTTTGTTTGTTACAGACTTCTGGAATTTTTGTCATTTTAGAATTTTTAAAATAAAAAAATTAAAATTCATTTTTTTTAATTGAATAAAACATAATTAAATTTTGATCAAATATTTTTGTAGGTGCGTGACATTTGCGTGCAATCGTGGAATCAAGATTTTATCATCCAAAGATAGAACCATGTCTACTTATACAAAACCAAAAGGAACTGATTCTAGAATTTCAAAAATTTTGAAAATTTCCAACAAACAAACCACGTTGCTAAAGAATTTCAAGAAACCTTGATCAAAGTGGAGTAAAATAGTTTTAATGCTGACAAGAAACATCATATAAAAAAAAATTATCATTTCTCAGGTCAAGGTTCTAAACCTGGATCTAAAATATTGATATTTTCAGAAAACTTCTTCCCACAATTGCTCCTCTCAATAAATATATCATTGGTCTGTGAGTAGCGCAGTCGAGAGCGCAGTTCATTTTTGCAACGAGCTGAAAAGCGTTGTAGGTGCGGCCCTGGCCAAAATTTGGAAACCCAGTTTTGGAGGAACATATTGACCAATATCATATCCAAAAGTCATCGAAATCTATAGACAAAAAAAAGAGTTATTAGGGATCAAATTATGTTCTAACTTGATTTGGCCTTGTATCTTTCAATATTTGAATACGATTTGAATATTTTTGGCCTTGTTTGAAAGAGCATTTTATTGTCTAGATTTTTTTGTTGAAGTAATAAATTCAAAACAAATACACTAGAAGCGATATTTGCGGGACTACAAATCATTGCGATCTTTGGAGGAAAGTTATATTGCACGCTACCATAAAATTTTCTTAAGGGATCCTAAACCAACATAAAATAAGATAGCTGAATTTTAGTGAATACCACATTGCGATATCTACATAACAATAAAAATAAAAATAATAATAATGATAATACATCCATAGTAATAATAATAACATAAAATTCACACTGTCTCGAAAAGATACATGATGACTTATGATTTTTGAAACGTCTTTTCATAGCTCGGGCGATACGGGATCATTATACATCCCGATATTTTTCCGTATCTGTCATAATAGGGGAGGGGAATGCAAATGCATCTTTTAATATTTGAATTCCAATATCTCCTGAACCGTTCAACAAATTTGAATATTTTTGGCCTTATTTGAAAGAGCGTTTTTTTGAACCTTTTAGTTCAAGACACATACGCTAGAGGGCGTTATTTGCAAACATTATTGTTCAAGAAGATAGTTTCCGAACGTGACTATTTGGTGAAGGTGTTAGCTGGTGTTAGCAGTCAAATATGTGATATGCAGTGGCGTAGCCAGATAATTTATAAGAGAGGGGTTTTGGGTTCGGAAAGTGGGAGCGCCGCAGGCAAAGCGCGCCGCGGGCGGAAAATTGTGAGGAATGTCCCCTCCTCTTTAATCAATTTTCCCTCAAATCCATGACTCATAACATTTTTGGGTACTTCCAGCGTCTGCTAAAGTACGAATCAGTGCTCCAACGCGTTTGTGCTAGCTACTGATCTTGGTATTCGTTTGAATCGTTTGTCACTAACATCTTTCAAGGCTGCTGTTATGTCAGAGCAATTTGAAACAAAAATGGAAATGGCATTCAAATTTATAAAAAAAATTACGCTCGTTATTCTCGACATTGCTTGTTCCTTGTTAAATTGGTGAGCGTAGCAATACACAAAATGTGCATTTTCATAATGTACCTACCTCCTTAGTAGTCCTTAGTTTTGACATTTACCCCTCCCAAATGAACTCTCTTTGCTGGAATGCACCTGCTTTTTCCGTGGCACCTAACTCCTCAAATGTATACCTATATTGTATTACTGATTGTGTTCTCACTCTTTGCTTTATATAATGTTAAGAAATATGGACTTAACGACAATCAAACACAAAACACGCTACACCACACCACCGTACAATTATAATTTGTCATCAATGTTCAGCCTCAGGTTTACCAACTGTTTGAATTAGCTACTTCTAGATAACCGCTATAAATCGAGTAGATAGGCAACCAAACAAACATTGTTTGTGATTGGAATTTAGCTTTTCTGGAATGCGGCGTTGCCACTTCATGAATTTTTCAAGAGATTGCGATTATTTAATCATTTGAATTTAAATGTGTTTTTCGATTATACTACTTTTTTTCCGATCAAGGGGGGGGTTCTGACCCCCAAAACCCCCCTCGTGGCTACGCCAGTGGTGATATGTCATAATTTTAATAATCTTTTGATAGAGACTTGATTCCTGTCAGTCAATCTTAAATAAAATACAATTATGAACAAAATATGAGGACCCCAATGTTTAAATTAAACACATAACATTTGGTCCTTCTAAACCATATAATCAGCTAAGAAGAATAAGAAGAATTCATCGAAATAATCTAAATAAGTGTTCGGCGTCCATGAAGGCAATTCCCTTGGCGGCGACAAGAAGATAGTGAATCTACTACTATACTGAAGGGTGAACATAAAGCAACGCAGTTGAAGAATAAGGTCAGTGCGCTCCTTTTTCCTTTTAATAAAAAAATCTTTATTTTTCTCTTTTACCTGCGAGTCAGGCCCGATTCTATTTGTGATAGTACAAACTCATTACATTAAAAAATCATAATATTAAACTATCGGCTCAATAATGAGTGAATCAAATCAGCTACAAAATTCTAAAAAGACTTTGAAGTCACGACTAACAAGATATAAAAACTATGTTGAAGCCATTGAACAGCAGGATGATATTCAAGCAAAGGAGCTTGATATGCGTATCACTAACATAGAAACTTCACTCGATTCATTTTATGATATTCAAAATAAATTGGAATGTCTTGATACTGATACCTCTGAAGAGATTTGGCAGGAAGAAACTGCTAAATTCGAAAATACGTTTTTTAAATGTGTTTTCAAAGCTGAATCTGTTTTGGAAGGAATTTCAATCTCTGATCGACCTCCTGACAGTCAATCAATTGTTATAAACAATGGGCAATCCACCCAGCGTACTTTGTCAAATCAAGTAAATATCAAGCTACCAGACATTCCATTACCAAGTTTTGATGGCACATTAATTTGATCAATGGTTGTTCTATAAAGATACATTTATATCGTTGATCTATGAAAATGATTCTATTCCTGCAGTGCAAAAGTTTCATTATATTCGTTTGTCTCTAAAAGATTCTGCAGCAGAGTTATTGAGATCTCTTAAAAGCTCTGCAGATAATTATTATATTGTTGCTTGGGATTTATTGGTGAACCGTTACGAAAACAAAAGAATGCTTATAAGAAGCCACATCAGCGCTCTATTCGAATTAGGAACTGTTAAATCAGAATCACATTTACTTTTGCGCAAACTCTTGGATGGTTTGATAAAGCATTCAGAGCAATGCAAGTACTGAAGCAGCTAGATTTCTGGGATGCTTCATTAATTCATATGATATCATTTGAAATTAGATCCTGTGACTCGAAGAGAGTGGGACACTGTAATGCAAAGCACAATGATATCACTTTATATATTTCTACTGATTTCTTGCAGGAAAAGTGTAAATTATTGGAATCTGTTTTGTTCTTCGATAAATTATTATTCAAGTGGACTGTTAACTTGATTTTGAATTAATTGAAAAAAAATAGTACCTTGACTATTTATTGTCAACTGACTTATATTTTACATGGTGGTCACAAATATACCCAAGCTGTGATCGGTTACAAAATGGAATGAAATTGGCCTCGACATACCGCCCGCCTTGAAAGGTCATAAACTTTCAAAATAACAAAACATGTATATTCAGACAATATCCACTGGCAGCATGCACACTCTGTTGATAGCTCTTCTTATTTCACCAGAGCGTACTTTAATTGTCAGCACTCTAACGATATTGTCACTACCACTGTGAAGTTCAGTTACACGTCCCATTTGCCAACGCATTACAGAAACGTTATCGTCCTTGATTAGCACAAGACTGCCTACTTTAATTAGATTTTGATAATTTCTTCGCCCTTTTGTTCTAGTCTGCAATTCTGCGAGATACTTCTTTTGCCATCGTTTCCAGTAGTGTTGCACCATTACCTGGATCTGTTGCCACTTGGATAATCGATTTTCAGGAATAACCGTCAAATCGTATTCTGGTAGAGCCGTCATATCCCGACCAATCAGAAAATGAGCAGGAGTCAACGCTGAACAGTCATCTGGATCTTCGGTTAATGAACTAAGAGGTCGAGAGTTCAAAACACTCTCAATTTGTGTCAGTAAAGTGTCAAACTCCTCAAATGTTAATTGTTTGTTACCAACAACTCGTTTTAAATGTGTTTTTGCACTTTTAATTCCAGCTTTCCAGAGACCACCGAATGTTGGTGAATTAGCCGGAATAAAATGCCATCGAATTTTTTCATCGGATAATGTATTACCGATATAAAGTGAATTTTCTTGTAAAAACGAATATATATTATTCAACTCGTTATTTGCACCAACATAATTGAGTCTCTTATCAGAGTAAACGTTTGATGGTTTTCCTCGCCTACTAGTAAATCTACTAAAGGCTGCCAGGAAACATTCTGTTGTTAGTTCAGAGACCAATTCTAAATGTATTGCCTTGGTAGACATACAAATGAACAAACAAAGATAAGCTTTTGTACTTTTAAAATTACGCCCTTTTCTATCTTTGACATAAAAAAGACCACCATAATCAGTGCCAATATTTTCAAATACACGAAAACTGTTAACACGTACTTCTGGCAGGTTACCCATTAGATAGTTATTATTTTTCGCTTTGTTTTTGAAACATTGTAGACAATTTTTAGTAATATTTCGAAAAGCACTTCTACCAGCAAGGATTCAATAACGCGGATAACCGTTCATGTTCTGAGCGTAAAATACAGGGTGTTTCCTAAAGATTTGTAAAAAATTCGTTGTGTGATTCCTGGGGTATTTTCATGAAAAAAAGTTCCTATAAACATTTGCCGAAAAATGCTTCCTAAGGGAGCCACGCCCCTTTAAATAGGGCACCCCGAAGACGGTTTTTCCTCAATATTTCCGAAACCTTACATACAAAAATCATGAAATTTGGTACATCATACAAACTTTTTATGCTGAATGAGAATTTGAGCTCAGAATTTCAAAATTTTAATCAGGGGCGTACCATACTGGCGGGGTTAAAGGTTAAAAGAATCCAATTTTTTAAATGGTATGGTACGCCAGTATGGTACGCCCCTGATTAAAATTTTGAAATTCTGAGCTCAAATTCTCATTCAGCATTAAAAGTTTGTATGATGTACCAAATTTCATGATTTTTGTATGTAAGGTTTCGGAAATATTGAGGAAAAACCGTCTTCGGGGTGCCCTATTTAAAGGGGCGTAGCTCCCTTAGGAAGCATTTTTCGGCAAATGTTTATAGGAACTTTTTTTCATGAAAATACCCCAGGAATCACACAACGAATTTTTTACCAATCTTTAGGAAACACCCTGTATATCTTGTTAACGGATGACTTTTTGGTAAAATAATTGGATACTTAGTCTCATCTAACTGACTTGAATTTTTCAATCTACCACCTACACAAATAAGTCCAGACTTGAAAATTGGATCAAGACTTAGAAGTCTACTCTTATTTGGCACTGGTTTTTCATTTTTCAAGATATGATATTCGATTGGAAATGCCTCCATTTGAGAATTCTTCATCAATAGGTTCAAAGACTTCTCGATTTCATCTGGTAGCAAACATTCAGTCATTTTAAAATCTTTATTTCTATTTTTTAAAATGTCAATGAATCGTTAAGCATATGTTAAAATATGCAATATTTCTTGCGATGATGAAGTACCAACAGATAATTTATCCAAAAGATCAAATTCACCAACAACCATGCAAGAAATAGTTTTTTGTTCTGGAACTTCACTTGGTAAAACCACATTTGGACATTCCCAATTTTCTATTTTTTTAAATGTCAATGAATCGTAAAGCATATGTTAAAATATGCAATATTTCTTGCGATGATGAAGTACCAACAGATAATTTATCCAAAAGATCAAATTCACCAACAACCATGCAAGAAATAGTTTTTTGTTCTGGAACTTCACTTGGTAAAACCACATTTGGACATTCCCATTGAAAATTTTCTACGAAAAGGACCTGTGGGCCATGCCACCAGAAATCATTATTTCTGAGATTTTCAATTGTCGTACCCCGTGACAATAAGTCTGCGGGATTTTCTTCTGAAATAATGTGGTGCCAATCTCTTTTTTTGTGAGAGATTGAATCTCACTCACGCGATTTGCCACGAAAGTTTTCCAATGAGATGACTTTCCACGGATCCAGCAAAGAGTTATTGTTGAATCACACAAATAATTATACTTATTGAAATGTATTTCTAGAGACCCTTTAATCTTTTTTACCAAATGACCCAATAAAACAGCAGCACATAATTACAGCCTAGGTAATGTGACTTGCTTAAGAGGAGCAGCTCTATTGTCATGTACTGAGAAAAGATAGCATATCTGTGTATTTTTATATCTTTTGATAGTTTCAAATTTTCTTGTAAACTGTTCCATACTTTGAGACAACTGTCAGGAATTTCATCATCCCAATTTAAATGATAATTCCACAAACTCTGTATCAACAACTTCGCAATAATTATTATAGGTCCTAGTAATCCTTAAGGATCAAATATTTGAGAAATCGAAGATAAAATCTTACGTTTGGTAATTTGACCACAACTAAATGTGACGAAGTTGGTAGCATAATTGATAGTATCTTCTTTGGCGTCCCAAAAAATTCCCAGAGTCTTATTAGGTTCATTGGATCCAATATTCAATATTTTGACACTTAATTCAGGGTTGATTTAAAATTTGTCCAAAATATCTCTTCTGTTACAAAGCCACTTTCGAAGTTCAAAACCTGGTTTCTTCAACAACTCTGAAACTTTTGTTTGTATATCCAAAAGTGCTTCTTCGGTATGTGCTCCAGTCAACAAATCGTCCATATAATAATCTCGTTGAATTATTGTACTGTTATGTTTATCATCATTATGGTCAGCAATATCAAAAAAACATTTAACAGCCAAGTATGCAACTCTACCCAGATTAGGGTATAGTGCCTAGAGTTGCATAGGTGTGAGTGGTGCCAGCTGCCTTACTGATGAGTCCAATTTCGGGACGAAACCAGTATAAGGAGGGCACTACTCACATGGATGTAACTCTAGACATTTATTTCGGTTCTGTACCAACCTTTCCGTTCAAGTATGTGTACGTTTGATGTACCATGGAATTTTTAAGCAAAAGGAAACAAGTACTTGAAAACTTTACAAGTTACGCTTAGTTTGAGTAAACTAGAATAATTTATGTCATCATTAGTTATTGTTATGATTTTCACTGCTCAATATTTGAGTTAATATGTGAGCATACAATCTGGAACGTGATATTGAAATTAGTTATTGAAATTGTTTTCTTCAATTTTATTCTTCAGATCAAATAGGAATTAGTTTCTTGAGAATTAAAAAAGCTAAAATATCTCGAAAATCCTTAATAGTGAAATAAAGGTTAACCATGTTCAATCTGTAGCAAATAGGCTCTACTTTTTCCTCCTCAAAGGAATAAGTCCACTTACCAGTCACTATAATATAAAAAATCTGGTTCTAAATAAATTTCAAATCACATAGGGTGTCCTGGAAGTATTGGGAGATATTTCAGGGACGGTAAGTTAGGACAAAAATAAGTGAAAAGTGTTTTAAAATATTTTCGTACGACCCTGCCTTTCGGAATTATTCGTACTTGTAAGTAATGTCTATTCAAATACAATGTTATCATTCATTGGACATACACAAACTTCAGTTTTTCGATCCATCTGGGTTATTGTCAGGTGGACATAGTAACTAGCTGGATATGAATGAACAGTATCCTTCTTATTCTAAATTTATTGACGAACCTTGATCCAAAATTGTAAGTCAAAAGAAGAAGGCGTATCAAGCTTTAAGGGATTTTGATTGAAAAATGCCATAGTCTCAATTTTTTTTCAGAACCTAGGTATTGTGCGTATACAGTTCATGTTTCATTCAAATTGATTTTAGCGTTTCGGAGCTATCACGGAAAAACGTTTTTCAGGAAGTAACTTCAAAGTACGAATAATTCGCAAGGACTATTGTATAAAACATTTTAGACTTATTTTTAGAGACTTTTTGCACCTCTTAAAATAACATCAGATATTTCATCCGTTATGGTTAACTTTATTAGAAATGACATTTACTTCATCCGTTCTTAGGAGAGGTTTTGCTCCACCACGATTTCACCTTATTCGTTATCTTGCGTCTGACCAACAGGCGAAACTAATGACAGTTCTCGTAATTATTTCTTGTTAATTCATTATTTCGCTAGTATCTATTTCTATATCTATAATCATTTTTTTGAAACATCGGACATACCTGAACGATACCATAATAATTATAATAGAGACTTTTCGCACCTCTTAAAATAACAGCAGATATTTCATCCGTTATGGCTAACTTTATTGAAAATGACATTTACTTTATCCGTTATTAGGGGAGGTTTTGCTCCACTAGGATTTCACGTCATTCGTTATCTTGCGTCTGACCAACAGGCGAAACTAATGACAGTCTTCGTAATTATATCATGTTAATCAATTATTTCGCTAGTATTTATTTCTATATCTATAATCATTTTTTTTAAACATCGGAAAAATTATCTTCAAAATGGACAGACTTTGAACTACACACAGCACCGGTGCCGGTGCTAAAAAACGAGTTCCACCTCCGACTCTTTTCAAATCATCTTTAAAGTACGGACACACACAAACTAGTAAGTTGTATAAAGCATAAACATTAAACAACAATATGACAACAATAATATTTATAAGATCTCAGAAGCAGAGAAGTAGGGTTAGGTCCAATGTAGCGGTGACCATGACATCAAAGGTTGTCAATCTGTCATTTATAAATGTTCAAATTGTTTATTGGCCAATAAAAAGTACGGATCGAGTTTGAAAATCGAGCACACTACGTGGGATGCAACAAAGTGTGAAACCTACAAAAGAATTGAGGAAATACAGAAAAAGAAATTCATCAAATAGCAATTAGATTCGTTGATCGTTTCAAACTCCGGAATTGTTTATTTTAATTGCCAGGGCTTCATGAATAATAAGGACAATATCCTCATGTTGGTCGACGATTGGAAGCCGAGGATTGTGCTATTGTCAAAAACGCATGTGTGTGCCGAAATCGATGAGGTTGAACTGAAGATTAATGGATATCGCTTGGAACAATGTGTCACAACGAATAGAAGGACTGGAGGTGTCATGGCTTTTATCAAGCAGGATCTCAAATATAAAATGGAAAGTGTACAGTGTGTTGACAATTATGTGTGGTCGTTGTCTTTTATATTCAAGTCATCTGGATTGAACTACATGTGTTCTGTGCTGTACCATCCGCCTCAAACTGAGAATGGCAAGCTTTTGGAGTATTTCGATCAGTTTCTGGACCAAGCAAGTGAGTTTGATGGTGTCACTTTAATCTTTGGGGATTTCAACTTTGTTGATTGGATGAAAAAGTCATTTTATGGCGATAAGTTGATAAAAAGTGTATATACAAATGGATTTACACAAATTGTGGACAAAGCAACTCGTGTAACCACAAAAAGTTCAACCCTCATCGACTACATTATAACAAACGATAAGTCAATAGATTATAAAGTTCATGTTACCCCAAAGATCAGCGATCATGCAATTTTGTCTTTATCATTGAAACAAAAAAGCAAGATGGAAGCTGAGAAAACTTATTTATGCAGACCCATGAAGAACTATGAGGGTGATAAACTCCAAGAACAACTTCTAAGTAAAACATGGGATAATAACGTATCGGATGTAAATGTGCTGGCGCATTTATTGATAAATGACAACACAGATTCCTTGGATATATTGTACCCGCGAGTAGAAGTTCATGTGAAGGAAAAGTACGCGTCAAAAAAATGAATAACCAGTGACATTGTGCAAATGACGAACGAAAGGGATGCTTTGTACAAAAGAGCAGTTATGGGAAAATCCGATTATGTTTGGAACACATTTAAGAAAAAACGGAATGCTGTAGTCACAGAGATGAGGAGGAGCAAAGAAAAATATTTTTATGAAGTTTTGGATCAGAATAAAAACAATCCGAAAGAACTATGGAAAGAATTGAAAAGCTTGATACCTGGAAAGACTAGCTACCATCAGAATGAAGAAATCATCTTTGACGCAGAACATTTGATTGAGAAAGTCAAAATCGTCCAAAAATTTAATCAGTATTTTGTAGAGAGCATCTCGGAAATTGTGAAGAACATACCACAAGGACATGTACCATGTATGCCGTCATCAGCCACGGTTTCGACGAAATTGGATTCATTTGCACAAATTTCCATGGATAAAATGAAGAAAATCATCAACAACTTGAAGAACGTTGGGTGTGGAGATAGTGGAATTTCCAAGCGAGTATTGATTGATGCTTGTTATGTTGTGGGAGATCGGTTGCTGGATATTGTCAACACTTCTCTCTCAAGAGGTGTTTTTCCGGATGACTGGAAGGTGTCGATTGTTATTCCTGTGCATAAAGTCCGGGGGTCGAATAAACACACAGATTTTCGAGCGATAAATACTGTCCCATTGTGTGAGAAAGTTTTAGAAGTGAATGTCAAAGAACAACTTTTGGCTCACTGTGACAGGAATAACATTATTGTTCCAATGCAGTCGGGTTTTCGGGAAAACCATTCTTGTGAATCTGTATGTGTAAATATTTGTGACGGTTTTATGAAATCAATTGACTGTGATAATTTTGTGTTAGCGGTGTTTCTGGACTTTAAGAGAGCGTTTGAGACTATAAATAGAGACATTTTATTAGATAAATTAGAGACTGTGGGTGTTCGGGGAAGTGCACTTGAGTGGTTCAGGTCTTACCTTACCAACAGAAGACAACGAGTAAAATTCAAAGGATGTTTGTCTGATGAAATTTGCGTTAATTATGGAGTGCCGCAAGGTACTGTATTAGGGCCAATATTGTTTCTATTGTATATCAACGATATGGTGAACCTCTTGAAAAAATGTAAAGCTGTCCTGTTCGCGGACGACACTATGTTGTATATCGTGGGTAAAGACATTCAAGAAATGAAACGCTTCATGACGGAAGAATTGAAAAATGTGTTCAATTGGTTATGCATAAATAAGTTGTGCCTAAATGCAAGCAACTCAAAGTTTTGTATTTTTGGCAAAAAATCAAAAGAGTCAAGTTGACATTGAAAGTTCAACTCTAGAAATAAATGGTGAACAACTAAAACATTTTATAGAAATTAAATATTTGGGTGTAATTCTGGACGCTAACTTGAACCTGCATGCTCAAGCGGATAATGTGATGAGACAATTTTCCAAAAAAGTGGGCTTTATATCTAGAATAGGAAAACCACTGTCTCTATATACAAAAATGTTGTTATATAACACCATCGCAGCGCCACATTTGCAATATTGCTCCACGCTCTTGTACAATCAACCTATGTATAAGATGGACCAACTACAGAAAATTCAAAAAAGGGCCTTAAGAATTATTCTCAAGTGTTACCGGTACACTTCTATCTATGTGATGTTAAAGGTTGTTGATACGCTGTCAGTCAAACAAAAAATTGTATTTGATGTAAATATATTTCTTTTTAAAATTAAAAATTATCTGCTCCCAAATTATCTCTGTGATGAAGTAAAAACTTTTAGAGATGTACATAGTTATAAGACTCGAAACTGTGATAGCTTTGTTTTGTTCGAAAAATGTCATTCTAGTCAGCTGCATAATTCCATCTTGCACAGAGGTTTACAAGAATTCAATCGGCTTCCAAACACATTGAAGAACTGTACTAGTCTTGGTCAATTCAAAAAACTATTGAAGTCACACATCCTGTCATCTCCATTTTAATTTTTTACCTTCAGGTTTTTGATTGTCTTAGTTTTTACTGCTCCATTTTACTGTTAGTATGTACAATGCTTGTATTATTTCTATTATTTTTTTTTCTTATTTTTTATTTATACATATCTGTTATATATTTTTATTATACTCGTTTTATATTTTTATTATACTTGTTATATAATAATTTGAAACTGTAAACTTGTGTAGCTTTTTATGCTAAATAAATGGATTACTTTAGTAGATCAATCCGGAAAAGTATGAAATAAAAGTGAATATTTTACTGGGTTTATTCTTTGTATTTAAAACATTCCATTTTGGTTTCCGCGATCGTTTATTGTCATTTGAAGTAGTTATTTGTCTCTTATTTTGATCAATTGCTTGAGAAAAAATTATTATTAGCAGTAGTATCCATTCAATTTTACACATTCCCGCAACTTCGCTGCTGAAAAATAAGCATTGCAATAACGATAAGCTCTTCCTTATTTCTCCGTAATTGAAGGAATCCGTTATGGTTAATAGGGAGTTTTTGAACCTCTTATTAATTTCAACGTTATTAACGTATCCCGCTATACTAAGCATGCGCAGAAAACAAAACATTTATAACGGAGAGGACACAAAAAAGAGATTTTGAAACTTCTATTCAACGTTTGACGTTGTGTCATCACCATGTCATCTGCCATCATAGTGATCAGATTTGTTGTGTTTTTGGTTTTTGATGTTTTGATTTTGATTTTGTGATATTTTCGCCAAATTCCTAGCAGAGCAGCACGAATTATGAAATATGACTGAAGATAGATATGAAGATTCAGACTACCAAATGTAAGGTTTACATCTTATTTCACGTCCGCTTGGCAAACATAAATCATAATAATATGCTACCATCTACATAAAATCTGTGTTCAAAGTTACTTTTACGGCAAATTCGATGTGGATGGTAGTACATAATTCCCGTTTGACAAGCGGAAATCTGTCACTTTGACTTCGAAGTTGAATTGAAGTTAACTCAAGCAAAACTACGATTATCATGGGCAAAACACCGACTGGAATGATAAACAGCTGATCTCCATCAGCATCAGTTACACTGTTGCCAATAAGCTGTAGAACATAGGATCAGTTTCTGTTGGATATTTAATAAAAAGACAAGAATCTTACAATTCCAGTGCAACTGTAGTCATTTTTGACAATTTAAATTGTACTTTGTATGTTTCACGATTTCTATGTAATCATTAAATAAGACTGTATATCAATATGACAACATGAGAAAATAACGGACGGTTATCAAGCGAACGGTAAGGCTCCGTAGATAACGTAACACGTTATCGGTTAATAACCGTTCGCTTGATAACCGTCGGTTATTTTCTCATGTTGTCATATTGATATACAGTATTATTTAATTATCACATATAGAAATCGTGACAGATTTCCGCTTGTCAAACGAGAATTATGTACTACTAGGAATTTAGCGAAAATATCACAAAATCAAAATATCAAAAACCAAAAACACAACAAATCTGATCACTATGATGACAGATGACATGGTGATGACACAACGTCAAACGTTAAATACGAGTTTCAAAATCTCTTTTTTGTGTCCTCTCCGTTATTAATGTTTTGTTTTCTGAGCATGCTTAGTATAGCGGGATACGTTAATCACCTTGAAATCAATAAGAGGTGCAAAACCTCCCTATTATTAACGATAAAGGATTGTGATTTTTTTACTGCGCATGCTCAGAAGAACGAACCACAACGGAATGGAAATTTAGGAGGTGTAAGAAGATTTTGTCCCAACTACCCGTCCCTCAAATATTTCCCAATACTTCTGGGACACCCTGTATATTCTGTTGCTGGGCAAGTTTAACTTCAAATCCCGCCCCTTGAAGCATACAAAAATATTTTCGTAATATTTGGCGTGAAATTATAGTATATTATTCAATGAGCGGGAAATGGAGGCTATTACTCAGGAGAAAGTTTGCGCTTCGAGCCGTAGGCGAGTAGCGTAATCATCTCAGTGAGTAATAGCCATTTCTTGCCAGTAGAATACTATACTTTTTCCACGATTATTCAACAATTGAAGCGAACTTTGAAATATCTAATTTCATTTTGACGGCACTTTTTCACCACTATACTTGAAGTGAGGTTAGGTTGTTAACACAATGACTATAAAACAAGTATGGACGGTCAAATGGGCTGTTTCAAAATTATGGGTTGACATTTTGTCGAATTCTCTGATTGGCTCAAAAACAGTCGAGTAAAGACATTGGATCATTTCATTGGTTGAAAACAATTGAGTCATGAAAAAAATCACTGGTATGAGTAACGAGTCACATTAACCAATAGAAAGTGGATGTATAATACATGTACTATTGAATGATCAAAGAAAATAGAATAATATTAAACGAGCGGGAAATGCTAAGTAATATCAATTTCTCGCGAGTAAAATACTATACTTTTTCTATGATTATCCAATAATTGAAGTGAACTTTGTAATATTCAATTTCATTTGGACGGCACATTTTGAGAACTAGTTTACTTAAAGTGAGGTTAGGCTGTTAACACAATGTGACAATGACTATAAAACAAGTATGGACGGTCAAAAACAGTGGAGTAATGATAATTAGATCATTTCCTTGGTTAAAAACAATTGAGTAATGAAAAAAAAGTCACTGGTATGAGTAACGAGTTACATCAACCAATAAAAAGTGGATGTATAATACATCAATTATCAAATAGTCATAGAAAAAAGTTTTTTTAGCATTGATTCCAATACCTATCTTTCTCAAATTCATCTTTTTATACCTCACTGGCTGAATTGGACAATTTCACAGCTTATGTCTTAGAAAGGTACTGGTAGTAGATATATCGTCATAACCAGCATCATTTGTATAATTATCAAGTGATTGTCATTTTTTTCAGGAGTACACTTTAGAAAATGCCTGAATCTTGCAAATCATTCTTGACACAAAGGATACCTATTCTACAATGGGCGCCACAATATAACAGCAAAAGGTTTTTGAGTGATTGCATAGCAGGATTCACAGTGGGGCTTACTGTGATGCCACAAGCTTTGGCTTATGCAACCTTAGGAGGTCTTCAACCACAGGTAGGAACCACATTTTGAGATAAGAGCTTTAGTATCGTGATACCAGCTAATAATATCATATCATCAAGCAAATTTGTCAATTATCATGCTCTTTGTTGATATTTAATTTATTATAACTTATTATGGCTAGTTATGCCAATTTCATTATCTCTCCAATTTAGGAAATCCGGCGATTCTGAAGAAAAAAGATATATATATATATATCTTTACATTATTTCAAAATAAATGTATCAAGCTTAACAACATACACAAATAATGGTATAATTAAATAGAGACTACACATCAATTCAAAGTGAATATACAGAGTGTCCGGATACCGATACGGAGCGGCTTTTTCAAAATGGCAAGTCTGAGAGGTTTGGGAAAAATTCCTATAAGTGGAGTGGGCAAGAGAAATGACTGGAAATTGTTTTGAAGTTTGCAATTCGACCACGAAGAGGCGTTACTGCTATGAAGAAACATCAAATTCACGCATTCTCGGTAAAATACCTAATGAGTTATAACTTTGAAAACGTCATTCTATAGCTTAGGTGTTTCCGGGTCATTTTGTTCTATGACATTTTTTCGTATCTGTCATGATAAGAAAGGGGGAGGCTAATGTATCTTTCAATATTTGAATTCCAATATCTCTTGAACCGTTCAAAGGATGTAAATATTTTTGAGCTTGTTTGAAAGAGCATTTTATGGTCTTGCAAATTATATTTTTTGTTGAGACTGAGTTCAAAAGAGATACACTAGAGGGCGATATTTGCAGCGTCTATAAATTTTTGTGATTTTTCAAAGAGAATTAAATTGAACGCTATCATGATCTTAAGGGGTCTTAAACCAACATGAAATCAGGCGATATCTTCATAATACCCAATAATTTCGCATGAGCGAAAATTTATCCGGTTAATTTTAAAGCACGAATGGTATTTAGAAAAATATTTCAAAAATTCTAGAATATAACTTCACTAAATTTGCGTTGCCATGTTGATTGCCCTGACAACGTAGTTATTTGTGTCAAAAAATGGTCGTTGCCATATCGATTGCCCTGACAACCTGGTTATTTGTGTTGCCATGACAGAGTGGTATTTTCGATTTGGTGTTATCGCTGTAAGCCTCCGAAAATTCAACTGCTCTTATGGGATTTTTTGTACATGAGTGAAATATTCAAAGTGATACATAATCGTGAAACTTTGTGAACTGCTTCCTTATGTCGAGTGTAGTAACCCCTGAAAATAGTAACTTTGAGGGTGGCCATGTCTTTGCACACGCACCCTCTTGATTTTTATCACCTGATGGTATTACGAGGCGATATATATTTTGGTGGCCGGTTATACCATTCCTTCAGAAGCAATATAGAGAATAATTTTTGAAAAACTCAGAACTGTATGTATGTAATTTCATAACCTCCAGATGTTCAACATATTGAGTTTTCGGTGGATATCAAACCATGCGTGATTTTTGGTGGCCAAATATTTCCATCAAAAATGATTCACTGTACAGGGTGTCCCAACGATAGAGTAAAGAAGGTTTTATCATATAGGATATGAAAAATATCAATATCAATATGCGTCACAGGTTAGGGGTGTAAATAGCGCACATTTTGAAAATATTTGGAAACATACAGGTGCGTCACAAAAGTATGGCAGAGAAAAATGGATTGCACATTCCTATCTTAACTTTTCAAGAGCTATTCAATCCATTATTGTGAAAAAATGTCAAAATGTGCCGAAAAAAGTTGACAGTTGACGTTACCTTCTATCCAAATGACAGAAGAGCTCTTAAAAAGTTAAGATAGGAATGTGCAATTCATTTTTCTCTAACTTGAATAGTTTGAGTTTTATAGCATGTCAAAGTTGCAAAAATGCCAGTTTTAAAACGCGATATCTCGATAACGGTTGAATTTAGGAAGATTAGTTGTATCACAATTTTTGTTCCAAATTGAGGAAAGAATTGAGATATCAATTAATATACAGGGGGTTCCATTTAAAAAAATCATACTTTTTCGTGCCATACTTTTGTGACGCACCCTGTATGTTTCCAAATATTTTCAGAATGTGCGCTATTTACACCCCTAACCTGTGACGCATATTGATATTGATATTTTTCATATCCTATTTGATAAAACCTACTTTACTCTATCGTTGGGACACCCTGTATTGTTTTTGGAAGAATGGTCTACTTGGCCTCCAAAATACATATCGCGGTAATAACGTCCGGTAATAAAGATTAAAAGGTTGGGTATGCGAAGACATGGCTACCCCCAAAGATACTATTTTAAGGAAGCAATTCACAAAGTTTCACGACTATATGTATTACTTCGAAAACACCACGCTGTACTGGGGACTATACAGGGTGTTTCAGAATAACATGCTAATAATAAAGGGGGTGATTCTTGGGCTCATTTTAAGAAAAAAAATTCATATGAACGTATGTCCTAAACGCCTTAACTTTTTTCCCAAAAAATATGCAAACCAAAACCCGCATGGACGGCACTGGTCAGAATAATTAAATTGTTGGTGCATCAAAAAATGAGTATTAATGCCTAAAATACATGACTCAAATTTCATTAAGATATCTACAGTAATGACAAAGTTATTGTAAAAAAAGTATCTATTTTTTAAAACTTTGACACCCTGCATCTCAAAAGTTAAGGCGTTTAGGACATACGTTCATATGAATTTTTTTTTCTCAAAATGAGCCCAAGAATCACCCCCTTTATTATTAGCATGTTATTCTGAAACACCCTGTATATCCTGAACCGTTCAACCGATTTGAATATTTATAGCCTCTTTCAAAAGAGCGTTGTATGGTCTTTTGAAGGAACTTTTTTGTTATACATTTTAGTTCAGAACAAATACGCTAGAGGGCAATTATCGCAAAGGTTATAGATTTTTGCAAATGACGCCTTCTAGTGTATTTGTTTTGAGGCAAAAGCTTTAGGGAGAAATGTCCTTCGAGGGACCATAAAGTTCTCTTTCAAAAAAGGCCAAAAAGATTCAAATCGGTTTAGGAGATATTGGAAATCAAATATTGAAAAATGCATTGGCTTTCCCCTCACATATTAGGACAGGTACCAAAAAATTTCATGAAGCAAAATGATCCGGTATGGCCCAAGCTATAACGTTTTCAAAGTTCAAGTACAGAGCTCAACTTGTATCTTTCCGAGACAGTGTGAATTTCATGTTATTAATACTATGTAGTATTATTATTTTTATGCGAGATATTGCGATGCGGTTACACCAAGATTTAGCTTATTTTATGGAGTTTCAAGGCCCGTTAAAAAATTGGTACCGTTCAATAATTTGACTTGTTTACAAAAATCGCAAAAATTCAAAATCCCTGCGAACATCCCGGTTTCAAAGTTATAGCTCATCGTGCATCTTATCGAGAAAGCGTGAATTCAATGTTTCTTCAAAGCAGTTACGCCCCCGCGTTCGAATTACGAACTTCCAAATAGTTTCCAGTCATTTCTCTCGCCCACTGCACTCATAGAGATTTTTTTCCTAAACCTCTCAGTCTCACCATTTTCGAGATACAGCCGCTCCGTACCCGTAGCCGTACACCCCTTACAGTCGTGTGCATTGATCCGTTGGACAAGAAACATGCTCATGTGTGAGTTTCCATGTCATTGTGATTATTGTCTGTATGATAGATTATAAAAAAAAGTCGAAAACATTCAAGTCAAGACAAAACAATGCGCCAATTGAATATCCATACAGCGTAGCAAGAAATGCTGTTGATGCAACTCATTTTTCTGCATCATAAGGAATTTATGGGATGAATTGAGCGAATCATATGGAATGTATGAGATGAATAGGGCTGTTTTTCTCGCCGACTTGGCACTGACAATGACAGCAATTTGAATGTTATAAATATTGTCACATGTGACATCACCCAGCCACCAGTTGCCCTGATCAAAGCGCATGCGCGGCCCGAGAAAAATAAGTAATAGGGTTATTTTCGCTCAATAGAAGAGTTAAGTAGAAGAGATTGTCGAGAAAACTGGACGAGAACTGGAGAAAATTGGAAGAAATATTCGAAGAATCTCCAGAGCCATGGAAGAGAACTCGGGGAAAATGGAAGAGAAGCTCGACAAATCTTCCGGAGCTATGAAGGAAAATTTGCAAAAGAAATTCCAGGAATCTTCTAGAGCTATTGAAGAAAACTCGAGGAAATTGGAGAAGATGCAAGAATCTTCTACAACATTGGAAAAAAAGTTCAAAAAATCCTATGAAGGATCAGGTAACAGAAAAAATGGGGAAACAGCTAGAGGATACAGTGAAGACTCTGGAAGAAGATATAGAGCAAATGAAAAGGCAAGTAACTGTGATTATGAAACAACCAGAAGTGACATTCGGGAGCCAAGATGCGAGTGCTAAGATAAAGGTTGATATCGTCAGAGTCCACATGAAAGCCCCTTAGTTTGATGGCAAGCTGTCCTGGAATAATTACCATCGCCAGTCCGGGGAAGCAGCAAGGGCAAATGGATAGGGTGGAAACAAAAAAGCCTTGGCATTGACACTGGCACTTCGTGGGGAGGCGACGGAAATCCCGCGGACGCTTTATACCCAAGAGCAGGAAAACTACGATGTTCTGGTCAAGCATTTGGAGCTGCGATATGGACAGACTCACTTAAATCACGTCCACCAATCCCTGCTGAAAAGCCGCTCTCAGAAGACCAACGAAAGCTCGCAGGAGTTTCAAGCTGGTGGCTCGCCTTGCACGATCGGCATATACAACCACGCCAGAGAACGTTATGGAGAAGCTTGAAGTTCAGACCTTTTTGGATGGACTTCGAGACCAGGAGATAAGGCAGATACTTCATCGTCTTGACAGACTGGTGTATGCGCTGGCAAAAGCCCTGAAGTTTGAAGCGGCTTAGTAGTCTGTCGAGATTCCTGCGCGCGTGCGAAGGATGAAGAAACAAGATCTCGCGGAGGAAGATTCCTCGACGCAAATGTGAGGAAAGTTGTCAAAAAAATGCAGGCGTCCAAGCAAAGGAAGCTACGATGCTGGAATTGGGTAGCTTGACCTGTCTATGCAAAAAGGAAAGACGGGCACCTTCTTCGACGTCGGAAAACTAGGAAGGGTCGATGCGAAGGGACAATCATCAACCTGTAACCAATATGCTTCTAGGAAAACCGTCATAGTTTTCTCTTCAGGACCCAAACAGAACACCGTTTTCGTGGATTGCTGGATCAATGGAGAACATCGCACCGGGCTGCTGGATACAGGTGCTACGAAGACGATCATCAGGTCCGATATTGTGTGGTGACTACGAACTGCAACAGAATGCATGGTGAAGTGGAAGCAGCAGTGACTGTGGAAAGCACCAGCTTTAAACATCCAATGCTGGTTTCTGACATTGAAAAAGAAATCATCTTCGGAATGGACATAATGAATTTCCGAGGCTATCAATTGGATTTCAAGAATGGAACATCGAGAGTCAACAACGAGGGGGTGATTCTAGATGGAAAGGAGGAGCATTGCTGGCTGGAGATGCTTCGATTCCAGAAAGAAGCGAGATGATTCTGTGGGCTCGCTAAGAAGGAAGGTGAAGGAAGGAAGCACAGTCATAAAGCAGACCAAAAATGAACGACTCCGAAATAGAACGAGAGATTGCTTGTGGAAAAAGCCTAGTACAAGTGAAGAGGACTGAGTTCATCAGAGTGATGAACGTCATCCATCCAGTAAGCCTTGCGAAAGGACCTGTTTTGGGTCTCTGCTCGTCAATTTCCTTCGTGATGCGACAATTTTGCGAGATTGAGGCGACCAATCCTGATTTCACGGGAGAGATGGAGAAATCTTCAAAGGACCTGGATTAAGGACAAAAACAACGCCAGAGAGGCTTTCTAACAAAGTTACAAAGAAACGGGAGAAAAGGGTCGGACAAGCGTGGTACAGCACATAATGAACACCGAAGAAGCACGACCCATCCGTCAAACCACTGGAGGACTACCTTTGGCGAAGATGAAGAAGACGGACAAGATAATTCAGGACATGGGGAAAGGCGGTATCAACGAGCCTTCAAGAAGTCCGTGGTCATCGCCAGTGGTGCTGGTCAAGAAGAAGGATGGTCCAACTCGGTTCAGTGTGGACTATCGTTAGCTGAACAACGTGACAAAAAAGGACAGCTACCCTCCACCACGAATCGACTAAAACACTTTAGCTGTATCAAAGATCTTCTAAATCCTTGACCTGAAGAGTGGATTTTGGCAGGTGGAGATGGCTCCAGAAGATCGGGAGATAACTGCTTTTAGCGTTGGATCTGGGCTAATGCTATTTGGATTATGCATCGTTCCTGCTACATTTGAAAGGCTAATGGAGACGGTGCTCAAGGGTTTATCGCAAGAAGTCGCGCGATTCTCGACCACCGTGAGGTCCTACTGAGCTGAATGGGACACGATGGTTCTTGATGATGATCCTGAAGAGGCTGGTAAAGAATCTGGATGACATGGAAGATTGGAGGCAGTTAGTCATTCCTGGAAACATACAGGCAGAGGTAATGAAGAAGGTCCATTACATGTTGGGAAAGCTGCGAAAACCGTTTAACTGGGTCAATTGCCAGGCGGACGTGCGGAAGTGGTGCAGGAAATGTGCCGTTTGTGCTGCAAGTAATGGACTACAGTAACGCCTTATGCCAGTACACTGTTGGAGCCCGTTCGAAAGGATCGCTATAGATGTGACCGAACCGTTTCTTGAGTCAGGCAAAGAAAACAAATACATCCCGGTCGCGATGGACTACTCTAGAAAGTGGGCCGAAGCGTATGCCTTGCCAAACAAAGAAGCGGCTACCGGCTACCGGCAGTTCACGAATCGACAGGCGGAACCCCAGCAAGGATCATCATGGCTCGTGAACTCCGGCTGCCCTGCGACCTGAAGTTTGGATGTCTACCGGGTCAAGATGTCGCTGAGGAAGACAACGCAAGCGATCTTCGCAGACAGATGGACCTTATACATCAACTGGTCCGTTTGACCATCCAGAGTGCCAGCAACCGTATGAAGAAGGCCTATGACGTGAACGCCGAGTGAGGCGGGTTCCAGGTTGGGGATTCGGTTTGACTGCACAACCCACAGAGGCGACGTGGATTCTCTCCAAAACTGCAAAGTTTTTGGGAGGGTTCGTATGGGATCCAGGAGTGAATCAATGATGTCGGCTAGAGGATTCGAAAGCCACCACGAGGAAAACCGAGGGTTGTTCACTTCAACCGTTTAGCTTGGTATGCTGAGAACCATGACGATCAGGACGCTGAAGTGAGTCAGATCAGGTCACCCGAGAAAGACATGTCACTGAAGATATCTATGTCTCTATAATCCAATTGCCAGAAAGTCCAGAATGGCGTTGTCCAAAAAAGGCAGCTGGATTTGTCCAAAGCACCGGTCGAGTATTTGTTGGCTCAATGGGTGAATGAAGACCTCAGCAAGAAGAGTGGATTTGCTGCTGATTTTGAACGGAAATTCGGACAACAGGATCCGCGACGACAAAGGCCAAAGGTGGGGAATGTGCCCCAAAGCATGGAAGGGACACGAGACCTGTTCTATCTTGAAACGAAGAAGCTTTTACAATATCTGAACAACTACAGTAATCTCTGGAGAGCCCCCAGTCATCTTCGAGACTTGATGCAGTCACAGGACTTGACTCATTTGGCAATTCCAAAGATAAACAATGACTGTCGAGTGGTGAGAAACATGCTCCTGGTGCGCTGCTATTCTTCCCGGAGCGATCGAAGAGGATATAAAAGTCCGCCACTCGGACAAGAGTTCAGTTGTGTTACAGCGATCGTTGCAATGAACGGGCAGTGTTGAGGAAAACATGAATAATACACTGTACGTAAATAATTCTTAGTAAATAGATTAAATAGAGTTGGACAAGTGTTTTTTATAGCAAAAAATATTACAGTATCTATCGATTTACCGCTAAAAATTGCCGACATTTTGGAGTTATACCTAAATATTATAGTCTCATTTAAATGTTTCAAGTAGATATGTTCTCTAGTTTTGTGGCGCAAATCATTCATTTTTTGTTATGAATTTTATTCACTTACACATCAGTGTTAACAATATGTGACTCAGCTATTTCTACCACAACTATTAATTGAATATTGTTTATAAAACAATATTTGTTTAGAAGCTTTTACATAAGTTTTAGATTTGTGGTTTTTGCAGCATAATGCAAAGAATTATTTCATAACAACCGTTGCGAAAATATAGTGGATCAGAAAACCACGATTATTTCACTTGCGGACCAATCACAGAATTCCGCTAAATGATAAACCACGGCAACAGTTCATTATACCACGACTATCACAAGATCAAAGTTCAATTCATCAATGCGCCATGGCACCCTTTTCCCCTATTTATTGTCAATATCGATGTTCCGCTTGAGCTGGATATCACATTTGACATTTGGTTGGTTTACAATACCACGGAATATGTTTGGCTGTGAAAAAGATTGGAAACTGTCGGCAACATAGCAAAAAACTTGGTTATTCCATTGACGGAAGAAAAAAGAGGACTTTCTCAACCTAAAGTTTGTTCAATGCCATTTTGCGGTTACGTCAGAGTTTTTGATTTTGTTTCGCTTTTGTCATTATGTCGTGGATTTATCATTCTAAGAGCGCGTCTATACAAACATATGAAAAACATTCTGAACATGGTTTTATATAAAGCTGAAGTTTACCAAGTGAACATCATTTTTTTGAGAGTTACAGTGACATAAAAATTGGAGTCTAAAGGTTAGCAAAATGAAATCAAATGCTAGCTAATTGAAATGAAAAGATAAAATCGAGGATAAAATATTTGATTATTAAGCTCATTTCCTTGACTAAAGAAGGCTTTTCATCAATAATTCGAAAATTTATCATCACTCTCTATTCTCGAATGTTTCTTCTACCAAAGAAAATACATTTTGAACATAGCAAGATGAAGCGAATCACAGTTCTGTCACTGTAACTCTTGAAGAAAAAAATGTAGAGGTTGTGGTGAAATACACTAAGTACGGAAGCGGAGATTATGGTGAAAAGTGGAGTTCAAATTTTGAAAAACCGACCTCATACTACTTTTTTCTAGTCCTAGTTTCTTTCAAGGAACCATATCATTTGTAAATGCGCAAATCAAAGTTTAGAGATGAGAATTGCGTGGGTTGTGAAGAGAAAGATGGAATATTTTTAGGTTGAAGAAGTTGAATCATCATTTTCAAAAACATCTGCTGTCTCTCGTGTTGAGAGGTGAAAAATTGATCAGAATATGTTTGGTTTCTTCTACATAGTTGTCACTTGAACCCAGTTTGTGATGAATTTGCAGTTGAGAGAGGAAGGCTTTTCAACATTTAAGTAACATACTGGCGTACCATACCATTTAAAAAATTGGATTCTTTTAACCTTTAACCCCGCCAGTATGGTACGCCCCTGATTAAAATTTTGAAATTCTGAGCTCAAATTCTCATTCAGCATTAAAAGTTTGTATGATGTACCAAATTTCATGATTTTTGTATGTAAGGTTTCGGAAATATTGAGGAAAAACCGTCTTCGGGGTGCCCTATTTAAAGGGGCGTAGCTCCCTTAGGAAGCATTTTTCGGCAAATGTTTATAGGAACTTTTTTTCATTAAAATACCCCAGGAATCACACAACGAATTTTTTACCAATCTTTAGGAAACACCCTGTATAGTTGTATTTTGTAGTCAAAAGTTCTATCACTACATTTTTTAGTATGGCCTTTACTCAGCATTTGCTGGGTGTTTCATATACGCTATATTTGGAAGCATCAAAGATATCACGATAGGACCAACAGCTCTGATGGCATTAATGACTTATCAACAAGTTATTGGGAAAAACACTGACTATGCAATACTTTTATGTTTTCTGTCTGGTGTGGTTCAGTTAATTATGTCCATTTTAAATTTAGGTAAGTAATGAATCTTAAGAAATAATATATAATGTATATAAATATATATATGTATATATAAAATAATGTTTTTTTCAAAACTGGGATCACCCCACGCACTCAACAGAGGGAGCAATAAAGGTGTAGAACTGCTCTAGAAAGTATATATTTAATCTTAACTTCAAGCTTTCGCTCACACAATTTTGAGCTTCTTCAGGAATCTAAACCAAAAAAATGAAATCACATTACAAAACACCAGAAACACTAGATAGGAAACTTACAGATCATTTACATTAATAATACCCTCCTCATAGGAGATAGGAACGCAAAGTACATGATTAAAATAGTAGAGTTGACATGGTTACACTAAACATCGATTAATTAACATAGATCACGTCTAAAGAGAACAAAGTGTGCCCATGCTGATGAGGAGACTGCAATTTTAGCAGGAAGAAACTAAGGTTAATGGCCACATGGCCTACATAGATTGATGGACATTTGTCCTTGACATAAATTCTAGGCACTAGCTACCAACAGGTGTGTGATGTATTAGAATGACCTACTTCTCAGGTACAGGTGAGAAATTAATGAGATTACTGAGACCAATAAACGATTACCAACAGTGAATGCGACCTTTCGGTAACAATGTCGAGAATTATCTAGGGTTGATTGAATTAGACAGGAAATAATTTATTATGGTACATTTCAGGAACACTGATTTTTTTTGAGAAATTTTGAGAAAGCAAAAAAGTATAAATTGAACTGAGTCCTTCCACATCTTTCTTAAAGTTCAGACAGTTATCGTAGTTGTTGATAAAGCACATCTCGAGGAATTTTCTTTTGAAACTGTTATGTTCTGTAGCTAGAACGACAGCATCAGAATATTGTGCCACATGATTCTGTTGATTGACATGTGTACTGAGACTGGTAGCAGTAGGTTTTAGTCCACAATCACTCCTGTGTTGTGTTATTCTTTTCGAGAGTTTCTGGGATGTCTGGCCAATATAAATCTGACCGCATTCGCATTGGATACCATAAATAATATCAGATATGTTTTTTGGGTCTGTCGTCTTTAAGATTTGTGTAGAATTGTCCCAGTTTTTTTAAATTATATTGTGCAATTTTAATATTACTGTTTTTGAAAAGAGAAATTAAAGAGTTAGAAAGTCCTTGAATGTATTGTAACTTTCCATATTTTATCTCAACGTCAAGATCAGCATTCACTCGAGCTACTACAGGGGGTTGGGTTTCTCGTCTAAGCAATTTTCTTAATAATGGTCTTGTATAATTATTATTAATCAAAATGTCTTCCAAAAGGGTTTAAGTTCTTTTATATAAGAGAGGGGTGACAAATTTTTGAGATTCTATCTCTTCTATTTCTTCTTCTAAAGAAGAGGAAAGTGAACGTTCAGTTCCCTCTTTAGACACGAGAGTCATTAGATCTGAACAAAACTTGGTCATGTTGGACTAGCTCAGGTAGATATATCCCTTTCCAATCATACCTCCCTATGAAACAAAAACTCAACACTGTCCTCGGTCTAAAACATAGAATCTCAAAAATTTGTCACCCCTCTCTTATACAAAAAAACTTGACCCTTTTGGACGACATTTTGATTATTAATAATTATCCAAGACCATTAATAAGAAAATTGCTTAGACGAGAAACCCAACCCCCTGTAGTAGCTCGAGTGAATGCTGATCCTGACGTTGAGATAAAATATGGAAACTTACAATACATTCAAGGACTTTCTAACTCTTTAATTTCTCTTTTCAAAAACAGTAATATTAAAATTGCACAATATAATTTTAAAAAACTGGGACAATTCTACACAAATCTTAAAGACAAGACAGACTCAAAAAACAAATCTGATATTATTTATGGTATCCAATGCGAATGCGATCAGATTTATATGTGCCAGACATCCCAGAAACTCTCGAAAAGAATAACACAACACAGGACTGATTGTAGACTGAAACCTACTGCTACCAGTCTCAGTACACATGTTAATCAACAAAATCATGTGGTACAATATCCTGATGCTGTCGTACTAGCTACAGAACATAACAGTTTCAAAAGAAAATTCCCCGAGATGTGCTTCATCAACAACTGCGATAACTGTCTAAACTTTAAGAAAGATGTGCAAGGACTTGGTTCAATTTATACTTTTTTGCTTTCTCAAAATTTCTCAAAAAAAAACAGTGTTCCTGAAATCCACCATAATAAATTATTTTCTGTCTAATTCAATCAACCCTAGATAATTCTCGACATTGTTACCGAAAGGTCGCATTCACTGTTGCTAATCGTTTGTTGGTCTCAGTAATCTCATTAATCTCTCACCTGTACCTGAGAAGTAGGTCATTCTAATACGTCACACACCTGTTGGTAGCTAGTGCTCAGAAATTATGTCAAGGTCAAATGTCCATCAATCTATGTAGGCCATGTGGCCATTAACCTTAGTTTATTCCTGCTAAAATTGCAGTCTCATCATCAGCATTGGGACACTTTGTTCTCTTTAGACGTGATCTATGTTAATTAATCGATGTTTAGTGTAACTATGTCAACTCTACTATTTTAATCATGTACTTTGCGTTCCAATCTCCTATGAGGAGGATATTGTAAATGATCTGTAAGTTTCCTATCTAGTGTTTCTGGTCTTTTGTAATGTGATTTCATTTTTTTGGTTTAGATTCCTGAAGAAGCTCAAAATTATGTGAGCGAAAGCTGAAGTTAAGATTAAATATACACTTCCTAGAGTAGTTCTACACCTTTATTGCTCCCTCTGTTGAGTGCGTGGGGTGATCCCAGTTTTGAAAAAAACAATATTTCATTTGTTACCAGTAGCCCCGTTACTGTCCACCTGCTCATGTATATATATATATATATATATAGAGAACTAGAGGTAAGTGGGGATGCAGTCTAGTAGATTCTTCTTCTTTACGAAGTGGCCATGAGGTAAAAGGAAAACCCTTTGAGGTTATGTCAAGCTTTCGAGATTTATTTGGTCTCTTCTTCAGGACTACTACAAAAATTACTTAAATTAGTACCACTAAAGGAAAATTATTTTTAAAGAAACTCGCCACACGTGGGTTATATAACTGAACTGGGTGACAAACTCCACATATCGGTAAAATTGTGTACGAATTTGCAAGAGCAAATCTCACTCAAAGATGCTTCATTGCCCGTGGTTGTGTGTAAAAAGGACAAAGGATCAGTACCAGCTACCCAATCTAGAGAAGTACGCAGGCGGAAACGGTTTTTTTTAATAACGCGCTAGTTTGCAAGCCGATGTATGACATACGTTCTCATTAATAAGATGTGTGGTTCCGACCTGTTCCTATGGAGGTGACTGAGATAGACAGTGATTATTCCTGTTGTGAATAGATCTTACCGGGTTTTTTTTTTTCTCATGGCCAGTTCGTAAAGAAGAAGAATCTACTAGACTGCATCCCCACTAGCCTCTAGTTCTCTCTTAACTAGCCAGTCGTGCTACCCTTATATATATATCCCTCGCAGTCCTCAACAGAACTACAACATTGTAGTGTCCGTGTTTTCGACTTCCGACACGATTGTTCAGAGTAAACACATCCAAAAACTGTTGCCTCTTATCTGCGCGCTAGACTCGATTCTTTGGGTCATTCCCGATGTTCGTGCTTCCGATAAGGATGGGGACAATAACTATGTGCATGAAGTGTGACTATACGTGTATAATATTTTTCAAATTATAAAAAAGAAACTCTTGAAACTTTCGCGTATAAAGTGATTAGACTTATTGTGTACTAAAAATGTCCAAAACGAAGCAGCTGCGTGAAGAACAAAAGAAAACAGCCGAACAAGATGATGAGATGATGATGAAATGGATACATAACATATCTGTAGAAATTACGATGAGAATAAGTATATAAGACTTCGTATATAACACTGAAAATTAAAAACTTACGTCAATCTCTAAAATTTTTTTCATAACCGAACGCACTAGACGTACAAAAGTGAAAAAAACGCTGACACCTTATATCAACAAACAACAAATACAGAATGAACGGAGATTTGATGAATAAAATGCATTTAGTGGGGATTCAAATCGGGTCGAGTGATACGGGCATTTATTAAAATACATAAAACAGGTTTTCCGATTCGACCTATAGTCGGTTTTATTAACGCACCAACTTACTTTTTGACAAAATGGCTGAATAACTTCTTTTGAGATCATTTACAACTTGAGAATAAATTCAGTATCAAAAACTGCGAGACAAATCCACTCTCGTTTCCTCCGATATTGTGAATAATTCACAATAAATGATAATAATAATAATAAACAAATTATTTGTTTCCCAGTATACCTAGGGATCAGGTCAAACAGATTGTTGAAGGATTGCTAATATCTGAGACGGACATGGGTGGAGAAAAAAGACAAGGAATAATAGTCCAAGAGCCAGTGATATTTTCCAGTAATGATTCAGTTAAGGCCTATTGTATGAGTAAATGTTGTACAGACCCTGATCGAGTGTCATTCGAGAGGGTACTTCCTGATCGCGGTTCTAAGGGGCTGGCGGAACGCCCCCAACATGTAAAAAAAATATTTTTTTATCATTTAGTTGTGGCTGAAGTGTTTACCAATTGTTCTTTGGTAGTCCACAATCATCCAAAAAAATTGGCGGATCGATTGGCCGGTTCCTTAAGGGTGACGGATCACCCTCAACAAGTCGTGGGACCGATGAACTTTTTATGATTTAGTCAAGGCTGAAATTTCTACAAGCTGTTCTTTGATAGCCCACAATCATCCAGAAAAATTGGCGGATCGATTGGCCAGGTCCTTAAGGGTTGCGGATCACCCCCAACATGTCGTGGGAACAATGATTTTTTCATTATATGATTCAGTAAAAGGCTAAATAATTTAGTATGTCTAGTGTGGCAACTGTTTCAAGTGTATGATCAGTAAATTGGCGAACTTGCTCCGCCACCCTCAAGGAACTCGCCAATCGATCCGTCAATTTTTCTGGATGATTGTAGGCTACCAAAGAACAGCTGGTGCGCAATTAGACCTTGACTGAATCATATTATGAAAAGTTCAATATTTCTGCGACATGTTGATCCGCCAAAGGAACTGGTCAATCGCTCCGCCAATTTTTCTGGATGATTGTAGGGTACCAAAGAACAACTGGTGAAAAATTCAGCAGTTACTGGATCATATTATAAAATGTTTCCGTGACATGTTGGGGGTGATCCGCCAATTTTTTTGGGTGATTGCAGATTACCGAAGAACAGCTGGTCAGAAATTCAGCCCTAACTGGATCATATTATGAGATGCTCATTGGTCCCACGACATTTTGGGGTTGATTCGCCACCCTTAAGGGACCGGCCAATCGATCCGCCAATTTTTCTGGATGATTGTGGACTATCGAAGAACAGCTGGTCGAAATTTGAGCCTTAACTAAATCATGAAAGGTTCATCGGTTGCACGACATGTTGAGGGTGATCCGCCACCCTTAAGGAACCGGCCATGGATCTGCCAACTTTTCTGGATGATTGTGGTTTACCAAAGAACATTTGGTAAAAACTTCAGCCCTAACTATATGATAAAAAGATGCAAATTTTTTTACATTTTAGGGGCGTTCCGCTACCTCCTTGGAACCACGATCAGGTCCGTACAACTTTCTCTCAAAAAATAGGCCTTAACTAAATTATCACCAAAAAATGTCACTGGCTCTTCTACTATAATGACCTTACTTGAGAAATGTTTAAACATGTACTTTTTTGAATTCAATGATCGTTTTTATAACATGAAAAAAGGTCTGTCAATGGGCTCTAGTCTCTCTTCTCTCTTGGCCGGCATTTGTGTGTCACATTTCGAAAATGAAGTCTTATTTCAATGTAAACAGCCTCTCCGGGAACCCATCTGTTTTTGGCGTAGATACTTCGACGATATTTTCGTTGTTTGGGCAGGTTCACAACAACAACTACAAGACTTTCTTGTTCTGCTTAACAGTCTTCATGATGCTATCAAATTTACAAAAGAAGTTGAAATTGGAGAAAAACAACGATCAACGTCTTCAGGCCTCAAACAGTTGAAGTCGAAATTGATAACTCCCTCAATTTTTTAGATCTTTCCTCTTACCATATCCAAGAATGTCGATAGCCCGTTAGTTTTTTCAATTTTCCGTAAACCTACACAGACAGATCACATTATTTCTTCAGATTCTATTCACTTATTTTCCCATAAACTTGCTGCTTTGCATTCACTTATTTATCGACTTTTTGCTATTCCTCTTTTACCAATAAACTTCATAGAGGAAAGAAACATCATTTATCAAATAGCAATCAATATTGGTTGTGGCAAACATTTAATCGATACATTGATAAATAAAAAAAACTGGAGCCTGACATGTTATCTTCAAACGAGTCTTTTCTGACTCCTCGGCAACCTCCAAAATTTGACTTTTTGAGTTATTTTGGTTGTATGTCACCTAAAATTGGTAACATTCTTAAGGGTAGTTTGGAGAATATCATGGCCACTTTTAAATCAAACATAAATCTTGGATCTTCATTTTCATCATTGAAAGACAAAATACCACCGATTTGCAAGAGTGGGGTGTATGACTGCAACTCAACATAATATGTTGGAAAAGCGGGGTGCAGTTCAAAGTCTCCTAACAATAACCGCTCTGCATTTGTGGTACATCTTGAACAAAATGATCATTCCTTCAACATCTCCAATCATTTTAAAATACTACATAACATCAGAAACGGTCCAAAATTGGATGCATTAGAAAATCTAGAGATTGCAAGAGAAAGGCCTCAATCTTGATATTAATTCGTTAAACGAGCCAGTTAGTGACCATTTTTTGGAAGCGGCACGTATCACTCGATCCGATTTGAATCCCCACCTAATGCATTTTATTTGTCAAATCTCCGTTCAGTCTGTATTTGTTGTTTGTTGAGGTGTCAGTGTTCTTTATACTTTTGTACGTCTAGTGCGTGAGGATGTTCCGTTATAGAAAAAAAAATAGAGATTGACGTAAGTTTTTAAATTTAAGTCTAATTTACTTATTTTTATTGTAATTTCTATAGAAATGTTCATATTGTTCATGGTGATGGGTGGATACCCGAAAGGTGTTGGACAATAAATTAACTGTTATATTGGAGAGAGGACTTTTACCCCCATTTTACAATTTTTTCCGCCCTCACCGACAAATTCTATAATAATGGGTTGATGAACATCAACACAGAAAAGCCTAATAACGTTATTCTGGTCAACTAGGTAACATGTGCTAACGTTAAAATGCATGCAGTAGAATAAAATTGCATAATAATAATGGTGATAATTATGATATGATTTATAAGGATTATATTATGATAATAATTTATTTCAATACATATTATAACAAATAATGATGAGCAGGAAGGAAAATTGTAGTACTCTGAGCAAATTCGTTTATTTTAAAATAGCTGGCAAAGCGCTTTCGGCTAATAAGCCATCTTCAGTCCCCCAATAGTCAGTGTTATGTACAGGTGACCTTATTCATCATCATCAATGTGATACTTATTTGAGCCCTTTGTCAAAGGTGTTTGTAGGTCAGACAAAATGGTCCATTATGGTTAAAAAATCGGCGCAATTACTATGGTCAATTAAGGAAAACGGGTACAGGTTTTAAAATAACATCAAACAAAAGCACATACAAGACATTACACACATTAAAATTTAAGAAACAGTCTTAACTACGCATTTTTTTAAAATGATGATTTGATAAAGGCTAATAAAACTGAGTAGGCTGTACTTTTATTGATCACTAACAGTAAAATAGTTAATGATTTTGTGGTTCTCCATCAGCACCTTAGTTATAACTGCGGTATACGGGAGAGGTCAGAGGAACCGAGCTAAATTGCTGTGGCTTGACGACTACGTTGTCGCCCACGCTGAATTTCCAAGGCTTGACAAAAATGGTTCAAGAGAGCAGCCTCTCTTTTCTTGAAGGCTCCTCTTGGAGCATCACAATGAGCCCACTGTGTGGCCAAAATTCTGTGGTACTTACCACCTTCAACCCCATATCTACAGCTCTAATGGGTTGATGGTCAAACCATACAAAAGACTCGTTAACGCAAAAAAAAATGTTTTCAATGATGATGCTGGTGACGGAAATATTAATGATAAGAGGTCCTCATAACAACAGACTGTACAGTGATTTAGTCGACTACAAAAGACCCGACATAATATGGGTTATGACGAAAAAAGGGAACTCTCGACAAAAAAAGGCATTATAAGTAACAGTTTCACGAAGAAAACATTCATCTGAAAAGTTCCATTGTCACATTGGGGTCGGGGGAAATGAAACTACTACAAACCTACGACTTGGTTCAAGAATTCAAAATTGGAAAAGAGAGACAAATTACTTCTCTATTCCGGTAAATAACTGTCGGCTTAGATGAAGAAGTCGAAAAATAAAATGAAAATAATTGATCGATGCACATTCAGGTTAATGTATATTAATCCATATCATTATAAGAAGTCAAATAACGCGACTCTGGCTTGTATAGTACTGATAATGCTAGATAACATTGCTGCATTCAAAGTTATATAACAATAATGTTACTGAGTGTGCGCGACCCGGCTGCGTATTTACGAAATCCAATATTGTGCAACGCAAGTAACGCCTCCAACGAATTTCATTGGTCAATTCAAAATCTTATTGGTCACGCAACCTATCGTTGCAAAGTCTAATCGGATGCAACGCAGCCGCAAATATCTCATGGGACTTTAACATTAGAGTGCAAAATGCACACGAGCTCAACGTATCTTGACAAAACCTAGTTCATTCCAGCACGAGTTGCAGCACAACATCTTTTATAATGTATACTGGATAATAATTGTCAGTAAGGACAATTTTTAATTTGGGCGTAAGAATAGTAGGTTGTTATCAATTAATTTGAAGTTTTGAGAATATTCTCTGAATAAAATAAAATCAAAATCAAAGAAACAAATACAAAACGTTTTAATACGTCAAATGCAGTTCAAAGTGGGTATTATGGGTTTTTAGGTGAGTCATCAATGATTTTTTGCGTTGGGTTTATCAGACGTGATGTTTGAGGCCAAAGAATGTTGTCTTTTCGCGGGTCTCCTACTTTTTACTCTTTTAGCACCCAACTTGGATCCAGTGCGAACATTTCTTCCAGCACGAGCAGTAGGCTGTACTTTTATGATTTTTCCTCGTGTTAGTATGGCGTCATTTCCCTTCTCTGCAAAAAACATGTCCAATTGACTGCCAGTACTTATTTCTTTTAAAGAATTAGTAAATTTTCTGATAAGTTCAATATTGCACTATTTTGAACTCGCATTTCAAGTCGGCCTGTTTAACTGTTGTTTTAACTTCCTGGTTGATCGCTCCTATAAAAATTCAATGTAGTTAATTAATTTCATAGTTTCCAAATTAACTAGGATCTCTTGGGAATTGCTGGCATCCTCGGTCAAGGTTGTTATATCATTAGCTGCTGTCTCCGAGGCTGTCTTGTTGACTTCATGGAGCATGTTTTTGAAAAAGGTATTGTATCTTTTGCCTGTTGCAAGGTACACTATAGTTTGTCTATTAGCCTCCGTCAATAATGGACACGATAACATTTTTAAACCAGAAAAATCTTCTACGGCAGCCATTAAGTGTTTACAAAATGCCCCACCAGCTCCACTCGTACTGTCACACAATGTACCATCCAACTATCACTGTATTGAATAGATGTGGATCTGCGGATGAGAAAACCAAATATGTACCATCACCTCCCTCTTTAATCACGAGATTTGACCACAGTTTTTTCAGGCTTGAATATTGCAAATCGTTTTTACTATGTCTATTGCTGGCATATGATATTAAGCGCCTTTTATGATAGTTAACAAGAATGGAGGCGATGAAATCTAATAATGAGACTGCATTGAGGGGCTTGCATCTTTCCAATATAATGTCTTTCACAATCCTTGTTGAGGATTCCACAAAATTGTTTGTATTATGTCCCCTAGTGCATTGCGTCTTTCTATACCAGTGGCACCACTTAATTCTCCTCATCCATAGAGATTCAACATTCAATATAGTTTACAAAATTACTTCACCCGCATGATGAAATTGAGGTATGGTAATATTCTTCGCAATCTTCTTTTGTCTGGGCAAATAAAATATACCATAGATCGGTCATCAATGACATCAATGTTCTTCTATTATCCTTGTTTGAGTCCCAAAGCCACCTCCACACTTCCTGACATGAATGAAATGTGCATAAAAGTGAGGTAGCTTGAGGTTGTACATTTTGTGAAGCATTGCGTTCAGCTGGGGAATCATCGGTCATAAATATATTAAGCTCTCCATTTTCTCCAAACCCATGAGAAGTATGTTGTTTTAATTTTGAAATAATTATGTTTAGTTAGTCTCAGTTTGAAAGGTGTGCAGCAAACAAGCGAGGGAAATGCCTCCAACTTTACTTACGCCAATCATGAATAAAATCACTGTGTCGATCGCATGAGCCACTTGAGTCAACAAAACAAATCTCCTTTGCGAATTTTTTCATGCGCATTTTATAATTCTAGTTAAAATCAACATAACAAATGGATCTTCATTGATGTAGATGCTAGCATCACGTTCCTCATATATAGATTCCGTTTCTTGCAGCATGAACTATTGATTTAAAATTTCTGTCGCCGTATTTGTTTTGTCTAAATAAATAATTTGTATCAAAAAATATAGGTCAGTTTGTATTTGAGTAACGTATACATGTACCTCCACGCATGGAATATTCTATAGACTTCACGTTCTTTTGGATAAACTTAAGAATTTGCTAGGACTTTTGTTAATTCTGATTCATCACTCTCTTGATTTATTAGTTTTGACTCGTGAAAATTCTTTGCAGCACTAAGTGTCATATCATCGAAGTTATTTGTAAAATGTTCCTTGCTTGCATCGGTCATTCTCAAAAACCTATAAGCTTCTGCAACGTGTACGAGATGGTTATGTATATTTGTTATCTGAAACGGTAGAATGTAGAATTTGATCAAATCTTCTACTTTCCACAATAACGCTTACAACCCAGTACAATCAGATATGGTTTTAAAAAAAATGGGCCAAGCTAACTTTCGCAAGGTTTTGTGCGACTACGTTCTGTAAAATTATCAAAATCAGTAACTACCTAGTTGGAGTAGTTTCTTTCATGATTCTAGCTATTTACAGCCATTCAGTAAATACGTTGATTCAGCATCATTCACAATTTCCAAAATCGAAACTTTGAAACAGCTGATTTTGACAAGAGAAGAGACTGGAGAACAAACTGAATATCAAACACATCGGACTACTCGTGACGTCCACAGATCCTATTTTTTTAATAAGAAATATTATTCTACCTTTTTTGAGCAATTCTCAGTATTTATGGACGTTTCTGTTTAAATGTGGTAGATACGTTCTTTATTTCTCGTGATTCCGATTTCGCAGGTGGATTTTGAATTAACCAATGGAACTTCTTGGAGGCGTTCCTTGCTTTGCACAATATTAGATTTAGTTAATACGCGACCCGGCTAGCCCGGTCCACATTTGCTATAACTATATAACACAAAGCAAAGGTATGTAACAATGTCACTTAGGGAGGACTTGGCCTTGCTAAATCGTGGTACGGGGGGTTTAGGCCCATGTTACATGGGTAAGGCCCGTTTGCACAACATCCTAGTGGCTTATTGTACATGCCCGTCGTTCACCGGGGGGCATTGACTAGAGTGACGATTGAGATCACCACCTATTATCATTTGAGTCAGATTCATCAGCCTTGAGGTGGCCCATAATATTTAGAGAGGAAAATGGTCCGGTCCGGACTAGCACATCGTGAGCGTGAGTGGCCATCCAGTCCTGAGGAGGTGGCTAGATACTAGTATTAACTGGTAATTGGCTCGAGTCTCATGAATAAAAAAAGGTACAATACATATCCCTCTGTAAATTTTGGTTGATATCAACAGTAAATAGGTATCTCGATCAAGTTCGCACATTTCAATCTTTACGGGGGAGTTGGACTTTACTGGGGTGGCCTAATACTGGCATAGTATATGTTCCCCAGTCTTCCCTGTAGCTACATTATTATCGATTTATTGCGTTTCGCAACTATAGATAGCCGTGAGCTGGCAACGATAAAAGAATTAATCAGAGCGTACCAAGTAAAGATCAAACTGCGAAAATCTAGGGCGAGGCTTTCCAATTGATAAAAAGCTTCATAAAGCATTTTCGGCTGATCGAAACTCGACAGCCGAAAATTACAAGAATTTTTTTTTCTCATAGTAATACCTCAAGGTTAGCGAAAGCTCCAAAACCTTATTGACAAGCTCCGTTCAAGCAAGAATGAGGAACTTGCATGGACACTTTTCATTGCTGGATTCGGAAGTTCATGAAAAATGAGGAGACATGTTCTTTTTCTTGTTAGTTGGATATTCACTGAAATATAACGCTTTGGAATGTACTGAAATCACTGAGTAATGACGTCACACTTCAGTTATACCATGCTCAGTATATCTATTAAATATACCGAACTTGAAAGTCTAGGATTTTTGGAAAAATCATATTTGGAAAAAAAGTAGTTTTTTTTTAGATTGTCTACTGTTGCAATTAAGAAAAATCGTTTATTTTCTAATGCAAGTTCCCCGTTTTCACAAAACATTCAAACATGAACTAACAACTTGTTCATGTGTAAATGAGTCAAAAAAGTCTAAAAGAAAAACCCAACCGGGTAGTCATACTTCCGAAAGCTAGCAAATAGATCTGAAATACAGTGGGAAATCCAGAGGAGAGAATAGAGCCTACTACAGGGGAAGAGGAGACAAGCATAACACAAATCGTATTCCTGTAAAGTAAACGCTTTGTCTATCATGTTCTACGAAACATTATTGAGGAAGAAGCCTCAAGAATAGTGCTAGTCCCAAACTGAATACGACAAGACTGGTTGTCGCGTTCTAAGAATCTATCATCAGGAAGCAATTCATCTTGAATCAAACATGACATCGAGACAGGGCATCCCCTCTGTCATTTGGTACCGGGAGTAGCACTATGAACTCGGGAAGTAATCATCGTAGAGGCTTGCGGCAAAACTAAAACGGTCAAGAGGAGAACCTGGAAAATATTTTCAAGTTTCTAAAATGGTCGCTAGGGGGCGTGACAGCCAATACCAAGTAGGCAAATAGGATTTTTATAGAATTTTGCCCAATGAAAACATACCGATGATATTATTTTCATATTAACTGACTATTTACCCACACCCGGTACAAAATCTTGTTGCACTCTGAACATCCACAATGTAAGATGTTGTAGAATCACAAACCCAGCATAACCCATAGGGGAAACCTGATTACACCAGTTGACAGGAGTACTCTGCAAAAAAAACCCTTTACAAGATTTTGCTACAAGCACTCAACTTCGGTAATGACTTCTCGGGCGGGTCAAGCGCGCATATAAGGTGGAAAGATAAGAGGCGAAGGTTTTTGGTTGTGTTTACTCTGAACAATTCGTGTCGGGAGTTGAAAACTCGGAAACTACCAGTTCTATAGAGGACAGCTCGGAAAATTACAATTAATCATCCTTACAGGTGAGTCGATTAATTATTCAATTTTACTTTCAATCATTAACATATCATTATTCTAGAATGACTAATCCATTATTTGCTTTCAGGAGTACTTGTAGACTTCATATCGATACCAGTAACAGTAGGTTTCACATCAGCAACATCTGTGATAATAGGAAGCTCTCAATTTGGCAGCCTTCTTGGAATAAGGATTTCATCAAATGGATTCTTCTTCGATACCATGACAAAAGTCATTCAAAATGTACAACTCACACGATTGAGTGATCTTGGATTATCTGTCGGATGTATCATTTCTCTTCTTCTACTTAGGGTAAGAAAACCATCAAGACGGTAGATTTGAATTTTCCACTCATATTTACAGAAACTAAAAGACCTTAAATTTCACAAAAGAGGCACCAAACCCACGAAGGCTCAGCAGTCGCTCAATTACACGTTGTGGCTCATTTCCACTTCTAGGAATGCCATTGTAGTCATGATATGCAGTACAATCACATTCTTTTATGAGACCCATGGTGCCGGTTCACCATTTAGACTAACGGGCACTGTCAAATCAGGTCTGCCAGAGTTTGCAGTACCCCCCTTTAGTACTGTAGTGAATAACAATACCAAAACTTTCACTGATATGTTGGGTGACCTAGGAAGTTCCGTGTTTCTAGTTCCTGTCATAGCAGTACTAGGAAATGTAGCTATCGCAAAAGCATTCGGTGAGTTCATAGTGATCAAAAATATTTGTAAATCTAGCTTTTCTAGCGAGTGGTGAAATTATTGATGCCACACAGGAACTCCTAACGCTTTCTTTGTGTAACATAATTGGATCTTTTTTCTCATCCATGCCAATCACTGGTTCTTTTTCGAGGTCTGCTGTCAATCATGCTAGTGGTGTTCAAACAGCCTTCGGTGGAGTTATCACAGGTATGTAACGTTTATAAGAAATCTGATTTCTTTTCCATCCCTTCTGTCACTAAAATGTATGAAAACGGTCGATTATTGGGAAAACTATAATAAGGTATCGGAAAAAGTGAATGCAAAAGTCATAGGGTTTTCAAATTCAGTGATAATTTTCAAGGTATCGATTATAAAGTCTTATTTTTCAAATCAAACATCCTGTACACGAAATATCAAAAGATTAGGTAATAGGTTTCTATTTTTTTTTCTTGCGGGGATATGGCCGCTGGAAATGGATTTCCTCAGATAACTTTCATAGTAGTCAAGATAAATTTGTAAACATTTCATATGTTGCACAATACCCGGATCATGTATTATTCAATATATTTTTTTTTTTATTGAAACCAAAAATTGTGATAAACAGGGTCTTCCGGTATATTTTTCGGTATCCAGGATATTCAAAAAATCAGATCAAATATAAAAAAAAAACAATTGTTTTAAGCATATTTTCAATTAAATACCAAATTGTCGGCAATCAGAATGAAACACACTGTATATTTGTGGCATTTCAAATATTAGTTTTCGAGATATAAGCGAATGTCACATAATAAGCCATGTTAAAGACCATGTGGTCAATTCTTGACCCTTCGCAAATTTGACACGTATACGCAAAAATGCGATCACCATTTTATTTCAAATGCTGATCGCACAATTGCGTCTACGTTTTAAATTGCGAATGCTCAAGAATTGACCCCCATAGCTGGTCAGAAACGATCAGTTTCTAGGTGGCATGCAAAAATATACAGGAAGACGATTCACATAATGTACTTAAACTCAACTGTTATCAAGATATCACGTTTTAAAAATGATATTCAAGCATCTTTGACATGCTTTGAAACTTGCACGGTTCAAGTTAAAAAAAAATGGTCTGCGGTTACCTACCCTAATTTATCAAGAGCTATTCTGTCATTTCAATAGAAGGTACTGTCCACGATACACTTGACTAACGCTATGCCAACGCACATCTCAATTTGACGTCATGTGCAAAGGAAAACAAAATAATAATCATAAAAGGCTTTGTTCCTTGACAAAAACAATACTTCTATAAGACTATAACAACCATAAAAAGCTACAATCTCCATATTATATTGTGATATCGATAGAAACTGCGTCATTTCGCATTTTCCACCATTTTTGTTAGCGGGGCTGACATACCGTGTATAGGTGTACCTACTATTTGTTCAACGCTTGTTTGCGGTTACGTCATAATCTTCTGTCTCTCTCGTACACATTTACAAACATTTCACATATGTCTGGACCATTGAGTTCTATAAGGCTTTAGAGAAGGAAAGCTTCAAAAATAATGGCACTATCATCCAATTCTGGGACGTATGTCTGAGAAATTCACTGTATCGCTATCCTTGTCGAGTTTTATCTATCTGCGTCGCCGAAAACTGACCTACTTTGGACGCAGTTGCCGATTTGGGCAAATCCTCATCAATATTTTCATCATAGAAATTCCTCTGTTTACGAAATTGATCGATAAGACATGATACAATGAGAATCAAGGAGGAATGAGAATTGTTCATTTTTCGAGTAGGTTGATGCACCTACTCGAAAAATGAACTTTGCGTTCACTTTTCTATATTACCGCATAATGAGACACATTTAAAACCATGATTTCGTGTGAATAAACCAATGTTGAACAACGGTGATAGTGTCTAATGATGATATTATTTCAAATCATAAATAATGTGATACATTTTTATGCTATACAAAGATTAATCACAAACAATCGTTTAATAATGATTTTTGTGGCATTGAATATATTGTATACATAGTAAATATGAGTCCAAGTATACGGCAACTCTGCTCCTGAAAAGCACCTTTTTTCAGGTATCGATTTTGAAGGTAGTGCGGCGATGCCAATCGAATGACGACTCGAAAAGTTTTATTTTGGTGGTTGTGAAGTGTTATAATTGTGACTTTATTTGTGCAAAATGATTAGAGTGTGCTTTCTGTATCAAAATCTGGACCATTCAGATCCAGAAATTAGTTAAATCACCTTTCACAGGTTAGTGTCAAATTTGCATTGAGCATTGAATGGAGAGGGATCCAGTGGTGTATCATATTTCATTTATGAAAATGAGAATTTTTCAATTTTTGGGAAGTTTCGAGATTTGTTTTTATTCGTAAATAACAACAAAAAAATTAAACGGATTTGGAAAAATAATAATTATTGTGAGCGTAAGGATTTCTCAATGGTAGTTTTTAATGCAATAAGAACCGATTATGTAACTTTTATAGCTCATGCCTAATAAAGATATTATATTGAAATTACAATTGTTTGTTTGGGTTCTTTTAATCTTTGACTTTTAGTTTTTTCACAGTACTTATATTCATTTTTGTTTCATTTTGCTTTACCGACTAAATTGTGACTATTTTTCATGGTAATAAAGCATTTACTTATTTGATTTGACTTGATTTAAAAAGAGAAAACCTTCTACTGCTCCATGATTTTCGCATTAACATCAGTATCAACAAAAACCTGTGTTCAAAAATTGTAATCTTTTGAAATCCCTTGACCTAAATTTTTGATTTTTTAGGGAGTCACAAACTTCATAATATGTTAGTTTCAACGGTAATGTAATAGAAAGTTTTTGATACAGAAAAGACGTAAAAATTTGATTTTTTATTGATTCAGAAAGTCAAAAATGTAGTACATCTTCATATTAGAATAAAAATTACTACATAGCTACCCAAATTGATATTCGGTTATATTTTCCATACAAAACGGTAGAAACTAGAAATGTGCCGCCGCTGTTCCAGATAAATCGATTTCGGACGTACGTCTGGAAAGAATCACATGTTCTCGTGCGGTGTTGCCCGATGGGTTTAGATTCCTCGTTCTATCTCTTTCTACTTATAGTGTTGTCTCTTTCGCACTTATTGTGATGTTGGCGTCAAGACTTAGACCATTTTATGAATGGGATGCCTAGTCTATATAGTATTAAAGTCAATGGTCTGGACGAGGTCACAATCGTCTAATCAATTTGACAAATTATGTCATGTATAGAGCGATTAATCTACGACATACTGGCAAACGTCAAATACTGTGACGTAACCGCAGAAAAGCATTGAACAAACAGTATGTACCTATCTATCGTGGTACTGTCGACCGAATTTTTGTTTGACCCTTCGTTGCCAAGCGACGTTGTGTAGTAGCCGTAGTGACCTATATTTCCACCAAAATGGTGTTTTTTTTTTGTATTGAACTCTCTTCTACGTATAGGGTTATTGATTATAAATGTTCCTCCCCAACTAACTTTTTAACTTGAGGTTTTAGAAAAAAGTATCCCAAATAAAAGATTTATGGTAGAAAATGAAATTTGTTAAAAACCTGTTTTCACATAAACAGGGTGTTTCAAAAAGTTTGAGCGAGTTCTAACTTTCTTATTCCAAATTGATACCTTTTTTTTGATATTTGGATTCTCCTTCAAATTCTAAACATTTTTTATGTAGCATATCGACACCTCATTGGCCAAATGACGTAAGCCACAAAAAGTAAATTTTTCAGGAGGACGAAAAAACCTTATAAATTTCAAATTATAACTTCTCTACAGGTTTAACCGAATTATATGATGGGTTTTCATATCTTTATGCATTTTTGTGGGTTACGTCCTTTGAATTACTCATGTATTTTTTCATTCAGGGATTTAATTCTGGGATTAACCCGTTTTCAGCAATTTTGAAGGTTATGACTTCTGGCCTATGAGGTGTCGATATCGTATACCTAAGTTTGATGTATAAAAAGATGTTTGATATTTTATAAATTGAATACTACTAATTCATTGTTATAAAAAAGTGAAATATATCTATGGTTTCGAAGTATTGACGTGACTGTATGTGTAGAATATACCAAAACTTTTCTAATTTTAAATTGATTCTCAAAAAATGAACTGAAAATAAAATTACACTCATATAAAAAAAATCTATTGAATTAAATGCAGCATTATTTATACTTTGATACTTTTAAACTTCAAAAGTATTCAATGACGTGACATTTCCGTCAATACGAGCTTTAATTATTCGAAATCATAGATATATTTCACATTTTTATAACAATAAATTAGTGTTATTCAATAAATAAATATCAAATATCTTTTTATACATTAGACTTGGGAATATGATATGCCTCATAGAAAATGTTAAGAATTGAAAAGAGTATCTAAATATCAGATAAAAAAATAGGGTATCAATTTAAAATAAGAAAGTTGGACCTCGCCCAGACTTTTTGAAACACCCTGTATATCTGAAAACAGGTTATTAAGAAATTTCATTTTCAACCATGAAACTTTCATTCAAGACACCTTTTTCTAAACCGTCAAATTGAAAAGTTAGGGGGGAGGCATTTATAATCAATAAACCTGTCCAGTGGAGAGCATTTGAAATCGAACACTGTATTTAAAATAGTTATTTCTTGGAACCCTCATAATAAGCCCATATACTAGACCAGGGAGAAATAAACCAACACATGTGATCTGCTAGATCGTTTCACTGTCTCTAATCACGTGAAGTTTGTTTAACATCAAGCCACTGCGGTGTGTATTGTGTAGTATCTGTGCTGGGATTTGCTTAAGGTGATAATAATCAATCCCAAAACCAGAAACCGGCTTTGTTATTTACCAATGACTCGTCATTTCGAAAAAAGTGATGTGTTACTATGTCAAAGTTTGGCATTCCACGAGGGTTGTTTGAAATATTGTGTGCGAATTCAAATGCTTTTTACTGTACCAGCTCACACCGTATAAACTGACACCCCCTCTAACTCTTTTATTTTTCATCGTACAGCAAAATAAAAAATACTGACTTTTAGAGAAGATTTTTTCCAGTTTAAATATCACTTTCTATTTTCTGTAACTGCAAAGCTATACGGGGGAACGACAAACAGTTATTTTTTTTAAATGGAACGCCCCAATTATTTTTCCCCAGAATTAAAGATCTTACTTTTCTGATTTCAAAAATACCATATTTGTTGACATTTTGTTCAGCCGTTTTCGAGATATTGAGTTTCGAATTTCCACCAAATAGGCCAATAATTAGGTTCTATGTTGTTAATTCTGTTTCGCTGCTACAGTAATCGCTCTATGGCAACTAACGATTCTTTGAAAAGTTGGCCATGGATAAAATGAAAATAATGTTTCTAGTGATCATCTCCACTCAAATAATAGTCATTTGCTCAGTTGATATTTTCAAAAAAAAAATTGAAAATGAAGTTCTCTGTAGCAGAAAATAGAAAACGCAGTGGAAAATTTTTGAAATCAGTGTATAGAGCGTGAATAAGGCAATATGAAGAAAATATTCACTCTGATTAGTTTTGTGTTTGGTTACAGCTCTCTGGTTTCTGTTTTTTTTATATTTTTTATTATAATTCAACTTTAGTTTTATTAAAATTCTGGGAGAAATCAAATTTTTTGATATGATAACCATGGCCAACTTTTCAAGAAGACGTTAGTTACCACAAAGCGATCATTGTGGCAGCAAAAAAGAATTAACAAAATAAAACTTAACGGCCAATTTGGTGGAAATTCAAAACTTATTATCTTGGAAACAGCTGAACGAAATGTCAACAAATATGGTATTTTTGAAATCTGAAAAGTAAGATTTTTCATTCTGGATAGAAATAATTGGAGCTTTCCATTTAAAAAAAATAACTTTTAGTTGCTTCCCCGTATAGCTTTGCAGTTACAGAAAATAAAATTTCCTCTTGAAGTCAGTGTTTTTCATTTTGCTGTACGATAAAAAATAAAAAAGTTAGAAGGGGTGTCAGTTTATACGGTGTCACCCGGTACATACCTTGACTACCTTAAAAGGACTTGGTAGTTGTCGACGAAACGCTAATAGTCATTCTGTTCACAAAGCAGGCTAAAACTAAGTGACAAATAAATATTCAATAACACTAAAGTTTACAAAAGAGTCGATCACTATCACAATAATCTAAAACCAATACAAGCAGAAGACATTCAATAATTATTAGGTAAACCTGAAATTAAAATTGTGAAAGAGAACGAAAATGGATAACCAAGTGAGGGCAAACCAAGCAATAACTATCCCCGAGAAAGAAGTGGCGACATGAACGAATATTAAAGAAATTGGTTCTGATGAAATTCAGAAAGTGAATAAGATATCCAAAAGTTTTCTCTTTAAACCTCTCCTTAATTGCCTGACCGAGGTGACGCTTCTAATGCACATAGGCAAATGATTAAACATTTTGATTTCTTCGTAGTGTAGCGGAAACGATAATTGTCCCATCCATTCGGGATTCCAGCCCACTGCAGTCGATCCGGAATTTACTACATGTTTATCGGAGAATCGCATTCCTGCGCGATAAGTCATGCTGTTTGTTCCGGTCTTATAAGCGGGTACATTGTAAACAGGAGGAAGTCTAGTTTCCGAGTTTAGATTTTGATAAGCTGTGATTGTGAACATAAATATGTGTGGTGTTGTGAACCGTGTGCTGTAGTGTACAATTCAGCACCCACTCAAATTCTATTGGTCAATTTCAACCTCTCGACCCTCGACCAATCAAAGGTGAAGTGCCGAAACTGATGCCAGTATGTTGGGCGGAGCTGAAATCTAGGTCGGAATGTTGATGTGTGGTCTGCATAGATACTTGGTGACTATGGTCAGAATGACGCGTTTAATTGATTAATCAAGTTTTCTCGGCAGTGACTCAACTGCCATAAAAGAGAACATTGTGAATTTCACGACCCTGTGTCAGGTTTTCGTGCAACTTTGAATTTCCTAACGAGATTTGTATACTGAGTAGGTATTTATTTTTCACGCGCATATATTTATTCTATACATACATATACATACATTCTACATAATGTACAAGTACTCAAAATAGATATTGTTCCGTTTCTAAGGTACAGAGTGAACCAGATTTCGCGCTTTTTGGTGATGGAGATCATATATTCTGGACATCCTAAAAAAAGTAAAAATATAACTAGCAAATTAAAATTTATCGGGAAAGTCATCCCAAACTAAATCTAGGAAAATCTCACACCTAAACATAGCCTCATTTCACTTGAGTGATATGTGAACATAACGTGAATGTTAAAAGGAAAGAAAACATACAAATCAAAATATAGTTCCTTTAAGGGAAACTTAATAGTTTACCAGACTCAAAACCCTACTAGGAACTTTATTTAGTGACGAGTATCATGGGCTTGGCATTTGCTTGATTTATTGCAACGTTATCTGCCAGATTTCGCTTTCCTTTTTTGGGTTTCTGCTTTTCGTTTGGTGGCCTACCAAGTGGAAGAAGTTAACATCGAAAATATCTTCATTTTCAGGTAAATGGATATTAACAGAACTAGTTTTTTCATGATGGCCCATTAGATCGGAACGTTTGTCGGCCGCTTTGAATAATGTTCGCTATGCGGGCTTCTTTGAACGGCATGCTTTGACGCACGACAGCTTGTGATACGGGTTTTTCAAATGAGCCGACGACAAGTGACTTGACTTATTGTATATTAGTACTCTTTGCCATGAACTAGATGTCTGCTTTCCATATTTAGCGATACACTCTATTACATCCCCCTCATTTTTCATCTTGCCCCTGAACCCACTTTTTTCAGATGCTCCATATTCATATTATCTACACCTACGCATCAGTATATTAACTCCTCAACAGATCTTAAACAAATGCATTTATTCATGCTCAGACGAGCACGTGAACGTTACCATGCAGTAAATGTGTGATACGTTGAATAGCAAGATACAAAAAAAACACGCAAAATGCAGGGCAACATTCAGACCTCTATTTCATCACCGCTCAACATTCTGGTAGCGATTTCGGCACTTTGCCTTTAATTAGTCAAGAGTTTGTAATCGACTAATTAAATTGTATACCGAAACGTTCAAATGCGTCCGGAAAATATGATCAGAAAAATACCGTTGAGACAATGACGACAGCAAAATGGAATCAAAACGACAATAAGAAGTGATAACTTTATAAGGAGGCGGGTGTGTACGAAGTTAACGTCGGCGTTGAAAGTAGCAGAAAATTAGAGAAGATAATTTTATAAATTTGTCCGACGACGTAGGGTTTGTTTTAGAAACGGATAACGGGCGTAAAATAAAAAGATAATCATAAAAGATCGACGATTTTCGACAAACGGACGTAAGGCAGAGAAATATAGAAACTCAATAAAACTCAGACTGAAAACGGACGCAACTCAGAAAAGAATAGAAACACAGGCCGTAGGTATTTATTAGAAAAAAAAGTAACACAGAAAAGAATAGAAATCAACGAGATCTACAGTGGGTACTCGTACGGCTCCAGAAGGTTGGGTTTTTTATTCATGGAGATTGACCGGAATTATCGCAAGACTTGAGAATTGAAAAAAAAACTAAGCAATTTACGGCAGCACGCGGTTTTGACAGTTTTTTTAATATCCAACCCACCAATCAAAGTGTTCGATTCCCCTGAATACTTATGACGATAATCAAATTAAAAAAAATAACCCCTGAATCTATAGATAACAACATTACCCAGGCTCGCATTAGTTATGTTGCCGGAAAGTTTTTCCCAAACAACCTGAATGAATCTTGGAGAATATAATTACTTTAAAATAATATAGGCGAATCCTCCGCATTCCAGCCTATTCCGATAGAGAAGGCGGGGCCTTCAACCAAAACAGTCTAAAACAGAAAAGCCACATCAAAACCGGAAAAACTAGATCAAACCAATCAAACACCCATTACGATTTGTTTGAATACTTACACAAGGCTGCTTGGGAGAATTTCGGTCAAGACAAAACTGTGAATTATCCATACCTCGTGAGATTTACTTAGAAAAAAACTAAATTTGAACTTGTACGGAACGATCGCGAGAGTTTCAACGGACGCAAATCTATATGGGTCCACTGGTACCTAGGGGCTGCTGCTTGCTGCTCGTCTCTACTGCCTGAAATTCATAATTTTCGCAGGGCCAAACGTGGGGAAAGGTGCGCTTCGTACCGAGAATGAGTTTTGCATGTAGACAATTCCATTGATTGATTTCATGGCGTTGACTTTTGATATCATGGTTGATTTGGCCGGATAATTAATTGAAGATACGGACGTAGAATTTCAAAAAAGATTTTATGGAACAAGGACGGAATTGATTGATCGATTATTCACTGAGTTAATTCAAAACGCAAATAACGAGATAAGAAAACACCGGAAAATAAATCAAAATTCTGTAACTTCGTTACACACCCTCTTCAAAAATTCAAACTTTTTTTCCAAGCTATGCTTGAAAACTCTAAGGACTGTACAATGAAAATATTTATTCTAAATGATGAAACATAATGAAAAACTCTGAAAATTCAACGGAGGAGTGAAGAAAATGAAGGTGAAGCCTTCCCTTAAAAATAAGTTTACAAGATTTTTTTGGGTATTTCGCCACACCCTATCAAATATCAATCAAACTAGTGTTTATACACCCGATCTTCTATATTACCTGAAAAAAGTCTATTAGTAAATGATAAAACCCCGCCGTCAGTGAAAACCTAAAAATGGAACAATTAACTCAAATTCTAAAAATATAGTTCGTTTTTTGTAGTGAAATTGACTTGACACCACACACTTCAATGTCAGTAAAAGTGACATTTTGTGCCAAAAACACGAAAAAGTCAATTTCACTACAAAAAACGAACTTTATTTTTAGAATTTGAGTTAAGTGTTCCATTTTTAGGTTTTCACTGACGACGGGAGCAGATTCGTTCCCGAAACGTTTGATATTGATGGGTTTTATCATTTACTAATAGACTTTTTTCAGGTAATATAGAAGATCGGGTGTATAAACACTAGTTTGATTGATATTTGATAGGGTGTGGCGAAATACCCAAAAAAATCTTGTAAATTATGGATGCGCCAAAAAACTACAGAGCATATCTACTTAAAAATAAGGTCTCATAATCCCAGGTTTATCTATTCCGGCGAATGGACATCCACAACAATAGCATGCCGGGTATACTTTCCTGGAAACTCGACCCTCGGGGCCTTTGGTCCTGTCGCCACAGCTCCTCCTCTGTAGGTCGTTGCAATCAAACCTTCTTGGCGGGTCTCGCTGGAGGTCTTCCAGCGGTAGAGGGCTTACGGCATGGGCAGTCTCTTGACAGTGTCTCCAACTTCCCACACTTAGAGCGGAAAGTGGGTGGCGGGCGGCTGCATTGCTTTTGTAAGTGGCCTCTATTCCCACACTTCCAAAATATTATGTCCTGGCCTACGGCGACGTGGACCTGGACCTCGGTGGATGTTGAGGTGGACGGGGTCGATCGACAAGTGACGGGTGGAGGAGCCAGGCGCCATTCTGCGCACGTCCTCGTCGTCGTCGTGGAGTTCCAAAGTTGAGGATCTGCTACGGCTGGCCATGGTCAAAAAGTATCTGTCAAAAAAAAATAAAAATTAATAAAAAGTGGCCGGCAACGAACACAGGCTTTTACGGAAAGGGGACGTTCATGATTGACGTATATATACGTTCTCAAAGATACGGAATAGTCAACTGTGAGTTGGTTTGGCCTTTTCGGAATCGTAGCCGTAGTCTGCCTCCTGGCCTCTTCCGAAAAGATGCGACGGCAAGAAATAGTCTCGATGGCCAGGACTCTAAACGGGTCCCATAGATCGTCGTTTGATCCACCACTCAGGCCTGCTTATCAACCGCCTGGCACCAGTCCAGGAAAAAAGAACCAAGTGATGGTCCATTACTGGGGAGTACCGACCATGGAGATGGTGGTGTCACCTCGTCCTCTCTCCTCGGCTTACTGGGACGAATGTGAGCTAGGTCTGCTCTTAACAGTTTGTCCTCGAAAGAACGAACCGCTGGCCTTGAAGATTTGGTCAGGGCTCGGATGCGAGCTAAGCGTATTGAGTCGGTCAGCTGGCGACGATAAAGATCCGCCTGGGGGTTGATCACCTCCAAGGGTCGTTACCCCTTGGGTGGTTCCTTCCATGTTCTCTTGGGCATTCTAGAAAACAGGGTAACTGACAAGGTGAGTTTTTGAGAAAAATACGGGTCGCGAGAGAGTTGGCTCTTCTGGAGCGATAAGATCCCCGGATACATGTTGAGTATGCCCACGTGGCCGTAAGATGTCCGGAGATTATAAGCGCGACTTCCACGGAAGTGTGTGACGAGGAAAGTCATCATCCCTGCAGGTCGCGACCAGGTCTGACGTCTGGCCCCTTATTCTTGAATGTTTGTGACGGGGGCACTCCCGGGAATGTTCCCAGGAATCATCCTTTTTATTTCTACTTTTCAGTGTCTTCTACATCTTCTAGATCATAATATGATTAAAATCATCTTCATCCATCACATAAACAGCACACAAAATCGACTTCAACAACAAAATCTTATAATCAGATTGTGAGGTCACGCCCACTTCCCGCAAAAGTTCTCCTCCCAGACATTCAAGAATACGGGTCCTGAGGTTGATGAGATATTCCCGTTCCCAATAATTCCGACGTGTGTACGACTCGCGATGGGGTATGACGGACCAGATTAACTTTTGAAAAAAGCGCAACGGAAGCTTTGAGAGTTAAAGACTGAGAAGAAATAAAAATTCCACATTGGCTGAAGGAAATGTTTGTTTTCCGTGTCCCGAATCGACAGTATTACCAGAAGATTATTTGCGACTGCGGATGAAGAGAATAAGTTTTGTTTCAACTCCGCAAACCGGATACGCAAATATAACCCAAGTCCTCACGACGGATGTAGGACATGTGTGTTAACTTTACGTTTCGCTGAGTGAGTTGAATTCCGTGGCTACTGGACGGCTTTTTCAAAATGTTGTAACGGGACGGCGGCTGGATCGCTTTCTCTCGTACGAAATACCTTCGTCGGTGGCTGCTGGGTCACTCTTGTCGTCTCCTCTTACTCAAGTCTGAGCTGGCCCTTCCAGTCAGTAGGTAAAGCGTTGGATGGAGGGGACTGTGTGACGTCAACATGCGTAGAAGCGCGAGGCGCACATGATTGAAACAGCTTACCACTTACCACCAAGGACACAAAATGCGAAGGTCACAGATATGTTAATGTAAATACTTTCGACAAAGGTTCTTTGGTTAACGGAAAAAAACTCGAGCGCACGGAATGTTACCACGTTCTTGGCCCAAAACATCCCTTTCCGACGTCTAGTCGGTTCTTGAAAGAAAATGGGGGGAATTCTCCCGATAGACTAAGATTTCCTTCAAAAATTCTGTCCTTGCGGTCAAAGTGAAACGCACTTTTTGCTAAGAGTCAGAGAACGCTGAAATTCGGCCGCAAGAAAATCAGCAGTCCTTGGTCCGAAGCCAATAAAAGAACGGAATCCCTACGTGTGGACATCTAGACGGAAACACAAAAAAAAACGGATTTTTTGACAATAGAAAAATTAACGGTCGCAAACGAAAATTTCCTTTCTGAAAAAATTGGGAAAATCAGGAAAGTGAGAGTTTTTTTTTGAATATTGACGTGTTTAACGACGAAAAAGGGGTTTTATATGGAAACAGAGAAACGACGGCCGCAAAACGAAAATTTCCCGTCCGGGAAATGAGTGAAAATTGAGAAAATAGCGGTCCCTGCTCGGGCGCCAATTTGTGACGCTTGCCAGGATTTTCCGGAGATTTTCGACAAGGAAGGAAATTCATTCTTCCAAATCTCGGGATCAATGTGGTAAAGTGCCCACAGTGCCTTTCGGGAAGCTTTGAAACAGTGGAAAAATTCCAAGCAGTCGTATTTTTCCAGATTCCTCCATTTTCCGCTCTGAAAAGGTTCACTAAACTTTCAATTAAAATACGCATTGGAAAAAATACATTCCTCTATTGTCCAATTTCACAATACCCTGATCTCCAATCAGTGTCAACCAAAAAGAAATGGAAATAACAACAGTGTACAAGCGTTCCTAGCCTTTCCGCATTTTCACGGTCTTTTTCCTGAACAGTAATTTTTTTAAAAGTGAATCGGTTATCAGACAGCCATCCTTCAACCAGGTCTTACTCGACTTGGTGTCTCCTGATAATAACTACTTCACAACTTCCTATCCTGTCAAACCGCCCTAACGCAGGAAACGTATGAGCGCTTGTTTGACAGTTATTCCAAATAAAATCCCTTTATTGCCAAAAATGTCCTATTCCTAAGCCAGAAACGTATGGGCGCATTTTTACAACTATAGAATCGATACCTCGGTCTTTGGCAGGGAGAAATTGAACTTCAAATCAACTTCACGAAAATACTGTCCGGAAAATATGATCAGAAAAATACCGTTGAGACAATGACGATAGCAAAATGAGATCTGAACGACAATAAGCAGAAAACTAATAACTTTATGAGAAGGCGGGTGTGTACGAAGTTAACGACGGCGTTGAAAATAGCAGAAAATTACAGAAGATAATTTTATAAATTTGTCCGACGACGTGGGCTATGTTTCAGAAACGAATAACGGGCGTAAAATAGGCCATTATTTAAGGTCGACGATTTTTGACAAACGGACGTGAGGCAGATGTTAATAATTTTCCATATTCTTCTTCTGTGAACTGTATATTTGAATTATTTAAAAAACTATCTTCTGTGGACTGTATATTGATTTGAATTATTTAAAATACTTTTTACAAGCAAAAAATAGATCAGCTATTATTAGGTGCGTTCGAGTTTACGCTCTAAACACCCCGAGTACCAAACTTATGCACTCTTGCGTCTTTTATTACGCTCGGAACATAGCACACCGTGTTTCAGTTTGAACCGAGGAGAGCGTTTGGGGCGCGCCCGGTTTGACCCGGATAGGAAAGAGAAGTAGACAGAGATTTTTCATGTGACATACACAATGTACAATGAAATGTCAAATGCCTATTGAAGGTCAGTGTGATTAGCTCTGCCCTGCGTTTCTTAGCTCAAACTCTGTTTACTCTGTGCATATATCTGCTTTAACACTGCCCGCTCCACAGAGCGTAAACTCGAACTCAATTATTGTAATAATTTCAGAGATAATGTGTTGTCGCGAGCTGAGTCTTTTGATTGATTGATTGATTAATGTCATTTTTCTGTCTTTAGCATGTAACATCACAGTTGTTTTTCGGCAGCATAATCACGATATAGGCTTTGGTTTTCCGACAGCATTGCCACATAGTCTTTGGATTCAACTCAAACATGATTTTCTTTAACAGCAGAAAAATATGATAAACTCAGACTGAAAACGGACGCAACGCAGAAAAGAATGGAAACACAGGACGTAGGTATTTATTAAAAAAAAAACGTAACGCATTATGAAAATAGAAATCAACGAGGTTTACAGTAGGTACTCGTACGGCTTCAGAAGGTTTGGTTTTCTATTCATGGAGATTTACCGGAATTATCGCAAGACTTGACAATTAAACAAAAAACAAGATTTCTACAGCAGCACGCGGTTTTGACAGTTTTTGTTATATTTTACCCACCCGAACAGTGTACGATTCCCCTAAATACTGATGAAGAAAATTAAATTTAAAAAAATGACCCCTGAATTTACAGATAACAACATTTCTTATGCTCTCATTCGTTATGTTGCCGGAAATTTTTCCTCAAACAACCTGAACAACGCCCGGAAAATATCATTCCTTCAGAATGATCTAGGCGAATCCTCCGCATTCCAGCCTATTCCGATAGAGACGATAGGGCCTTACACCAGAACAGTCTAAAACTCCACATCACACCGCAAAAACTAAATCAAAATAATCAAACACCCATTACGATTTGTTTTAGTACTCACACACGGATACTTGGAAGAATTTCGGTCAAGACAAAACTGAATTATTCATACCTCGTGAGATTTACTCGGAAAAGAATCAAATTTGAACTTGTACGGAAAGATCGCGAAAGTTTCAACGGACGCACGTCCGTATGGGTCCACGGGTACCTAGAGACTGCTGCTTGCTGCTCGTCTCTACTGTCTGAGTGGGCGTCCATAACGGAGCTCAGCGCCTTGCTTCGACCTGAGTCGAGGACTAACGTAACGTCTACCGTACTCGACTAAATAAACCCATTTATTTCAATAAGGGCATGCAATCCCGAGGGTATATGGCAATCTCGAGATTTTCGGGACCAAGAATACCTAGTCCCGGGATCCCAGGATTTGTCCCGAGATAATGAAAACATCAATAAAATTCCAAAGATTTCCACGAATTCAACTTTTATTACAAACTTTAAATAAGCGGATAAAGTAATAATTACATAAAAATGACAATTCTTAGACAGGACATATTATTCTAACAACTCTAGAGAAAAACAAATTCACTTTAATAATAGTTAACAGAACAGTACCTCTTTTTCGTGGAAACCAATAATATTTTTATCACAATTCAGATATTTTTGAAAAAGGAACTCAACGACATCAAAGCATTCAATGTATTGTCGTTCAGACTAGAACGAAATGTATTACAAATATAACCGGCTCATGAGAAACATTCAAATGTTGCAGGTTAAAACCACGATTTCCACAATTTACAAATAAATCTATTACCTGCATTACTGTATCAGAAAGTCGGGTACTTTTTTGTCTCCTTTTGGGTAACTTGTTTTACATATTTAAAGACCGCTGCAATTTGATTTTCAAAGATTTCTCTTTCTCTCTTATAATTTCGGCAATGGGCATATCGTCGTCGTCACTGGTTTCAACTTCTTGTAACTCATGCCCGTTATCTAATCTGATCAACATAATATCTTCTATTTCTGTGTTAATGTCAAGCGTATATGGAAGCAATCGTCAAACTCATGATTATTAGTCTCCAACGGACTGGTAAGAAGCCGATATTTTGGTTCATACTGATTATTATCACTGGATAGTGAATACTTGTAAAACTTGCAATTCATCCAGCCATTTGAGCAATAACTAGTTTTGTACCTCAAAAAATTCCGGTAAACACCAAACCATTATTTATGGAATCAGTAATGATTCACCCAACTTAAATGCGGATTTCTATTATTTCTAATGTGTCAAGGATTTCGGGGATAACGGAAATTTGTTCATAACCTTTTTCGGACGTTAACCCACTTGAATTATTCCTAATTAAGAAAAACTGTGGTGTTATTCGAATTAAAAAGTAAAGTGGGGTTGATTTTATGAATTAATTTTATCTTAGAAATAAATTAAGATACCGGGGTTAACCAAATGCGATCCCGGGTTTTTTCGGGACAAATTTATTATCGAGGTCCTGGGTTTTCGGGATCCCGAAACCCCGGGATTGCATGCCCTAATTTCAATGTATGCGGTTACAACGAAGCACCGACCTACGCTTGAAGCCAAGTATCGTACCTGACCGTGAAACCCGATATTCAAATCAGTATTTTTCGAATGCTTCACTCGAGATCATCGTAGCGAATATGGCCAGTCCTCAGAGAGTGTCAGAGCGCGGGTCTAGAGTCTAGTCGTAATACCCCAGTCGTAGCGTGGGTCTAGGGTCCCCGTTATGGACGCAGCCTGAGATCCATGATTCTTCGTGGAAATTTTCGTGACTGGAGTGAATTGAGACAGGAGAAGAGTGGTGGGCAGCAGTCAGAAATGAGAGGCCTACGATATAAGAGTTCTCATGTCTTGTCTAATCGAGCTTTCGGAACTGATTCGTTCCTTCTTCAGCATGACAATAAGAAATACATTAGCATAGCACATACATAAATAGGAGGTTTAACATAATAGTAATTGGCAGTAGACATACATAGCAACTCAATACAAAACACACAATTTATGTTTGTGCTATCCTAATGTATCTCTAATTGTCATCCTGAAGAAGGAACGAATCAGTTCCGAAAGCTTGATTAGACAATACATGAGAACTCACATATCGTAGGCCTCTCATTTCTGACTGCTGCCCACCCCTCTTTTCCTGTATCCATAATTTGGCAGGGTCAAAAGTGGGGAACGTTGCGCTTGGTACCGAGAATCATACCATGAGTTTTGCATGTGAACAATTCCATTAATTGATTTTACGGCGTTGACTTATGATATAATGGTTGATTTGGCCAGATAATCAATTGAAGATACGGACGTAAAATTTTAAGAATGATTTTATATAACAAGAACGAGATTGATTGATCGATTATTTTGATGCATAGAATACATCCTTAGAGTTAGGCCCATTCCTCCCCACTCACTCTGTATATCCGATTTTTGACGGGTCGATGATAGGCAAATAGTATTTAGATTTCGGTCAAACATTATTTGGCAACGTTATCTTTCAAAGTAGGTCACTTTCAACCAGAAATCCAATAAAAATCAAATCATGAAGGCTTTTTTATATGAAAAATTTGCATTTGAATAGGAGCCTAGAAACGTAATTTTTGTCATAAAAACTAAAATAATTCAACAACGCTTACACTTAGGTATGTGATATGACAAATAAAATCTGCATATAATTTTACGTATAGATTGTATTTCACTTAAAACAAGCGAGTTCACAAATATTGTCGCAGCGTCGCTAGTATTTCATTTGAGAGCATTTTCGATAATCTTTCCATACAAATTTTCAGAATCCCAATCGCTTTATTTCCTGATATTCTGATAGGCTACTTACCTTGGCGCACCCTGTATAACTTTTACTCATATACCCATATATTTATCACCTACATTAGGATAGCACATACATAAATAGGAGGTTTAACATAATAGTAATTGGCAGTACACATACATAGCAACTCAATACAAAACACACAATTTATGTTTGTGCTATCCTAATGTATCTCTAATTGTCATCCTGAAGAAGGAACGAATCAGTTCCGAAAGCTCGATTAGACAATACATGAGAACTCACATATCGTAGGCCTCTCATTTCTGACTGCTGCCCACCCCTCTTTTCCTGTATCCATAATTTGGCAGGGTCAAAAGTGGGGAACGTTGCGCTTGGTACCGAGAATCATACCATGAGTTTTGCATGTGGACAATTCCATTAATTGATTTTACGGCGTTGACTTATGATATAATGGTTGATTTGGCCGGATAATCAATTGAAGATACGGACGTAGAATTTTAAGAATGATTTTATATAACAAGAACGAAATTGATTGATCGATTAATAACTGAGTTATGGCAAAAGGGAAATGACGAGATGGAAAAAAAACGGAAAATAAATCAAAATTCTGTAACTTCGTTACAGTATGATCTTCGCTCGTGACGGGTATTGATCACTCTTTTCTGGGGGATCCGTGAATGAGCTCGTCGTCACATCTTCTCTCGCTTTTACTAAAGCAAGAACATTCTCTATCTTCTATATACTGTCGAATGGCTCATTCGGATGTTACATTAGAGCTTGGAAGCGTTCTGGTCTCGCGTCATAATTTGAAAATAAATGAACATTGGATAACATTTGAGTTTTTTCTTATTATTTTGATGCATAGATTACATCCTTAGAGTTAGGCCCATTTCTCCCCACTCACTCTGTATATCCGATTTTCGACGGGTCGATGATAGGCAAATAGTATTTAGATTTCGGTCAAACATTATTTGGCAACGTTATCTTTCAAAGTAGGTCACTTTCAACCAGAAATCCAATAAAAATCAAATAATGAAGGCTTTCTTATACGAAAAATTTGCATTTGAATAGGAGCCTAGAAACGTAATTTTTGTCATAAAAACTGAAATAATTCAACAACGCTTACACTTAGGTATGTGATATGACAAATAAAATCTGCATATAATTTTACGTAAAGAATGTATTTCAGTTAAAACAAGCGAGTTCACAAATATTGTCGCAGCGTCGCTAGTATTTCATTTGAGAGCATTTTCGATAATCTTTCCATACAAATTTTCAGAATCCCAATCGCTTTATTTCCTGATATTCTGATAGGCTACTTACCTTGGCGCACCCAGTATAACTTTTACTTATATACTCATATATTTATCACCTTCATTAGGATAGCACATACATAAATAGGAGGTTTAACATAATAGTAATTGGCAGTAGACATACATAGCAACTCAATACAAAACACACAATTTATGTTTGTGCTATCCTAATGTATCTCTAATTGTCATCCTGAAGAAGGAACGAATCAGTTCCGAAAGCTCGATTAGACAATACATGAGAACTCACATATTGTAGGCCTACCATGAGTTTTGCATGTGGACAATTCCATTAATTGATTTTACGGCGTTGACTTATGATATAATAATTGTTGATTTGGCCGGATAATCAATTGAAGATACGGACGTAGAATTTTAAGAATGATTTTATATAACAAGAACGAAATTGATTGATCGATTAATAACTGAGTTATGGCAAAAGGGAAATGACGAGATGGAAAAAAAACGGAAAATAAATTAAAATTCTGTAACTTCGTTACAGTATGACCTTCGCTCGTGACGGGTATTGATCACTCTTTTCTGAGGGATCCGTGAATGAGCTCGTCGTCACATCTTCTTTCGCTTTTACTAAAGCAAGAAGATTCTCTATCTTCTATATACTGTCGAATGGCTCATTCGGATGTTACATTAGAGCTTGGAAGCGTTCTGGTCTCGCGTCATAATTTGAAAATGAATGAACATTGGATAACAACATTTCAGTTTTTTCTTATTATTTTGATGCATAGAATACATCCTTAGAGTTAGGCCCATTCCTCCCCACTCACTCTGTATATCCGATTTTCGACGGGTCGATGATAGGCAAATAGTATTTAGATTTCGGTCAAACATTATTTGGCAACGTTATCTTTCAAAGTAGGTCACTTTCAACCAGAAATCCAATAGAAATCAAATAATGAAGGCTTTCTTATACGAAAAATTTGCATTTGAATAGGAGCCTAGAGACGTAATTTTTGTCATAAAAACTAAAATAATTCAACAACGCTTACACTTAGGTATGTGATATGACAAATAGAATCTGCATATAATTTTACGTATAGAATGTATTTCACTTAAAACAAGCGAGTTCACAAATATTGTCGCAGCGTCGCTAGTATTTCATTTGAGAGCATTTTCGATAATCTTTCCATGCAAATTTTCAGAATCCCAATCGCTCTATTTCCTGATATTCTGATAGGCTACTTACCTTGGCGCACCCTGTATAACTTTTACTCATATACTCATATATTTATCACCTACATGTGATAAATATATGAGTATCATATCAATTCTTTTTCGCATTCCGCAGACAATTCAAAATAAGTCGATAAAACAGCTGATATCTGCCGTGAAGCACAGTTCCAGGCGTAGAATCATAATCTTTTTAATCGACCATGGGCAGGATTCGATATTCTACGCAAGGACTTTTGTATAGAATGCACGTATAGTGTATAAATGTTTCAAGAATTGAAAGAATTGAGAAGCTGGCCGCGGTATATTTATTTATAGAAATATGGTAATTTAATGAACACTGTACATTGCCATGCTCAATGCATGATCCCTAATGTTACAGTAACGGCTGACTGAACTTGAATGAGAAGCTGAAAATATTAAATGGGATATCAGGCCTCACCAAAGTCAGTAGATACGGTGAGGCCTGAGATCACAGTAAAATGGAGGAACAGGATTCCTTATACATAACCGACATAGCAAAAACCTTATTTCTTTGAAGAAGATTATTACCAGAGTGGTCTTGTCTTGTTCTGAAGCTGACCTCGAGATAAAACATTAAGATCATACAAGTATACGCACCTACGACTACTCATAATGACGAGGAAATAGACAGTCTCTATGATGATATAACTACAGCTCTCATAGACCATGCAACAAACGAAGTATGCAGTTATATGCGGAGATTTAAATGCTAGAATGGAAATGAAGCAGGACATCGCTTGAACCCCTTTCGGCAACTATGGACTACCAGGCTGAAACGAGTGAGGCGAAACAATGCTGGGCTATGTGTTACAAAATAACCTATTCCAGATGAATAGCTTCTACAAAAACTTGCTAAAGAAAAGATGGACATGGGAAAGCCCAGATGGTCATACAACAAACGAAATAGATTATATCAAAACGGTCAAAATCGTCAAAGATGTGTCATTAGTGAATAGGTTCTCTACCGGGTGACCATAGACTGGTACGGGCTAAAGTGGTTATAGATATCGATAAAAAAAGCCACTGGACGGTCAAGAAGAAGGTGAATCAGCCTTGCTATGGATGATGGTTTGGCAAACTGCGACGCATAATCAAAAGAAGATATCAGCACTCTGAATGACATACTAACCAATGTCATGATAGAGAGCCAAGAACACAAATGAAAAAAAAAAATGATCCAATTTACAAGGCAAAGGATCCAAGAAAGATGAGACCTTAGAAGTAGAGGAATAGTTGCTAACATCGATCAAATGGAAGCAAACAAAAAGGTGGCAAAAGCCATTAGATGTGTATCCGAGCACTCAACACAAATCACATTCAACAAACGATCGAGGATAATAAAAGTATGAAGGTTATGAGAAGGAAACTTGAAATAGGGAAAACACATACAGTTAAACTGAATAACAAACTAGGTAGAACAACAACAAATAGAAAAGAAATCCTGAAAATAGCAGAAGACTTTTAGCAGATGATGTACACAAGCCAAAACGAAGATAAATTGAGATCCAGCACAAAACCGGATATAGTGACAGTGAGGAACGGGATTTTGAATCGTGGTTCAGAAGATAAACCATGCATCACAATGGATGAAATAAAGCTTGCGTTAAGGAAAATAAAAAAACAACAAATCTTCCGGAAAAGACAATGCAGTCGCAGACACTTTAAAAATCGGTGGACCGCGTTTACTAGAAAAGATCAAAGTGCTATTCAACTTGTGCCTATACAATAGTACAATACCAGAATAATAGCACAATACCATTGTTATACCACTCCATAAGAAAGGAGATTCCGCGGAACTTGAAAACTACAGACCGAGTCAGTCTTCCGAGCCACCTCTATAGACTCTTAACAAAAATTATAACAACGAGACTAGAGGAAAAACTGGATTTCTGTTAATCTCCAGATCAGGCGGGCTTCCGTGCTAAATTTCAAACAAACGACCATCTGCAAATCACAAAAACGGTGATTGAGAAAAGAATCATATAATAGACCACTAGTCCTTGCTTTCGTAGACTTTCAAAAGGCCTTTGATACGGTAGAGCTAAATCGGTCCTTGGTGCATCACAGGAATGTCGAGTCGTCCACATCTTGAGTATCCACTCAAAGCTAATCTACAACATCTACAATAACGGTAGAACTCCATTGAAGTGTGTGACGTGGGTTTAAAAATGAATATCTGAGAAACGAAATATATGACAAATTTATTTCCCAGTGAGCAAATTAACATTGGTGATGTGGAGGTGGCGCTGTGAAATAAGTTTAATTATCTTGGTCATGAAAACCAGATTTCGAGAGACAACCAAACATGCGAGATGAAAAGGAGAATTACATTATCTTTGGCAGCCTGAGGAAAGCATGCGGAGGTCTTCAAAAGCAGATGTGGTTACACAAATGCGCAAATTCAAGTGGAAATGGGCTTGACATGTCGCACGAATGACAGACGAGAGATGGACAAAGAGACTGTTCGAGTGGAGATCGCACTTGGATACAGAGGTAGGAGAACACCCCCTACCCCCTACCCGCTGGACGAATGATCTAAAGGATGTGTAAAGATTGTCAAAACTAGTACACAAATAGCGTGAAAGTTATTTTGAAGTTAATCAAAAAAGATGGGTTCGTGTGATAATATATTTTTGCGGAAATTCGAAAAGCCAACTATCAATCATTTTCGATGACCCCTATCTTGAAGAGGAAAAAATTTCTCTATAAAATATGTTATCCGTCTTCATCTATCTCTTTGAATTTATACAGGTCAAAATAAAAAAAAACTTTGGAAAAATCTGTTATTTCAGGATACCTCCAGAAGGGTTCGGAATTTTCCATTTTCTGAAAAAGCATTTTGTTGAGATTCAAATTACGCAACTTTGTCGATTTTTTTTCAAATTTTTCACTGCCATTACGTCATGTTTAACAAAAAGGTTGAAAATATTTTCGATGTAATTTTTGATAATTCATTGGGTGAAGGATAATATTTTGCTCTAAAATTTGTAACTTGGCAAAACTGACATTTTTGAAGAAATCCTAAGAGATGGGCAGTTTTCGCCAAGCACAAAATTTTCTGTAAGTCATTAAAAACAGATTGATTATGAAAATTTCAAATTTCTACATTATTGAATACAAACATTTCTATTTAAAACTGTTTCACTCTTTCTAGGTATAATGGTACTGCTAGCGCTGAGTTTTCTAACACCGTATTTCGCTTACATTCCCAAAGCATCATTAGGAGCAGTCATAGTGTGTGCTGTCATATTTATGATTGAATATGAAGTGGTGAAACCAATGTGGCGATCAAGCAAAAAAGATCTGCTTTCTGCGTTTGCAACGTTTGTGTTTTGTTTGGTGATTGGAGTAGAATATGGAATTCTGGTTGGTGTCAGCATCAATATTATGTTTCTACTGTATCCCTCCGCACGACCTGGTGTTAATATGGATAAGTGCACAGTAAGTATTTGAAAATCTTGAAGATTTTAAAATCGAACTTGGCAACAGTGCTTTGCTTTAATTTTTCAATTTAACCCAGTGAGCATTATTTGGGCACATTTGGGGAAAAAAGACTTAACTGTGTACAATTTCTGTTCCTGACTAGGCACTTAAGTTTCGAAAGCTCGACTTTCATATACCTTCTAGGTACAGGAAGTGAAGCACCGTGACACATCGCAATCGGGGCTACGTGTGGATAATGTGTCACTGAATGTGTCTTTATTGGTGAGACCTCTCAAACATTTTAGAATATGTGTCTGAAACAATGCCTATTTATTTACATGAAATAGGTATAAGTATATAGTTAGTTTGACACAATTGAGTAACATACTTTATTCACAAATAAATCCATATTCATACTTCGAAGCTATTTAGGTCTTAGGTACATAAGAATAGGCTTCTTAAACGGAAAGATTGGTACAGAACCGTAATAACTGTCTAGAGTCACATCCATGTGAGTAGTGCCCTCCTTATAGTAAGGCAGCTGGCACCACTCCATAGATAAAAAATATATATACGGGAAAAGATTGGAAACGGCCATGCAACATTGCGATTTGTGCCACCTGGTGAGGTAAGGAAATAACACAGGCCGAAAATAATGTGGCGGGCAATTTAAAATCTGCGATTTTATTACTTTCAGTTCAAATACACTATACGACAAACATTTAATAAAGCTTTCATCCTGTCTCCGGTATTTTTTGAGCTGGCATTTCGGCATTTCAATCAACAACTCAATAATGGCGTCCATTATGACGTTTCTCAATCAGCTGTTGGGATAAATCGATAAACCCTCGCTGTCGCGAAGCTTAGTTGCGCTCCCTGGTGAGTTAAGGAAGAACAATTTACAGTGAACCGTCATTCTGATTGAAGTTGTCAGAGCATGCACCACTCCATAGAAAAAATATATATATTCGTAAATAGAACGCTAACTCCAATAGAAAACGCCTATGACAGTTTCAGTGCTGCCATGTGAGCGGTGTCGTCAAACTAAATGGTGGAGGTGCGGTGCGGGGATTTCAAAATCAGCTGTTTTATGTTTTGATTTTGACTAGATTAGAGATTTCATAACAGTGAAAGCTAAAGATACGATTAAAAAACGATTACGATGAATTTTCTTTGTGGCTTCAATAACAAGCCAGATATACTTAACCGTTTTTACGTTGTATCAATAGATTTCACCGTGTGAAAACTGAAGGCATAGTGAAAAGAGGAAACAAGTATGAATAAAGAACTGTTTTTATTTCTAAAATACACTATTTTTAATGGCCAAACTTCAGTACAATATATTATTAATTTTAGAAAATTATATAAGTGACCCATAATCATATAATGAAGGATGTACATGAATCAATAAAACATTGAATTTTATAAAAACAAATCAACCGCTCATTTGGAAAATGTTACATTCAAAATACCTAGTGAATATTCAGAAGAAAAAAAAAACTAATTTGAAATATTTATTTGGACATGTTGGCTTTTACAAACAAACGATTCAAATAGACTATTTAATATTCTCGTGGAACATTCAGATCACATAACGACTTTCAAAGTTATCAAATGAAGCATCAGAACTTATTATTATTCAATTCAAAGCTTACAAATAATAAGCAGTCTATCCTATATAGGTCACGAGAAGGTTAAGTATAATATGATGATAAAAATTGGCACTATACGCGTTCTATAGGTATACATCGTGTCTCAAAAAACTCGGATTAGATTAAAATAGGAGAATGAAGAGCATCTGTAATAAAAAGCCATGCATATATGAACAAATGATCGACTTTTCGTCGTTTGCGAATTATCGTTGACAATACAGTTTTTCCAAAATCGTCCACCCCATCTTGGTTGCACCACCCTGTATATTTTTGTTCTAGGTCTTATAATCATATGACAATAATTTGAAAACCGGAAGGAATTGAACAGATGTTCATACGACGGCCTTTTGATAAGAGTTGATCTCTTCCAATTCCACAATTACATAATATATTTTTTCAAATCAAGGTATTTCTGCTATCTTTTTTTATATTTTTGGTACCTTTGGCAAGCCAAAGAGCGAATTTTTTGATAGTTGCGTTTGTTTACAACTTGTTCGTCTTTTCCTTTTAATGAGATGTTGATATTTTCAACCCATATAAATATATAAAATCTTATTAAAAATGCAGAAAAGATTTTCCTGACGTTATGATGTTCACATGTGAAATTTTGGAAATCAATTTCCAAAAAGACTTGTTTGAGAATCAGGGATAAATTTTCACAAAAACAGTATTGCTCCAAATAGACCCTCAAATTGTACGAATACTTTTGTCAAAAAGTTTTGTGAATTCAGTATTTGCACAAAATAAGGCCTTATGACTGTAGGCCCTTTCGCGAATAAGTGAAAATTCATCCCTGGTTCTGTCCGAACAAATTAATTGTTTCCTACAGGTTTACATATCCTGCAATATAGTTGTGTAAATTGATTACACTAGAATCCGTTTCAGGAACTGCCTCCAATGTAGGACAATCCGGTAGATCGGGGATTATTGGTGGCTCTTTGGGTCCCATCTGTCCACATAAAAATGACTTTAAATGGTCAATGGCTCCAGTACTTTCGTCTTCGCAGTTCGCCTCGACGGAATGTGATGCCATAAAATTAGTTATAATTAGAGAGGTGAACGAATTACGGAAGTGTGTACAATCTGGATTCTTATTGTAGCCTCCCTGACAGCGAACCTTACAGAAAAAATTCTCAAGGGGATCTTGGTTTAGCTGTCTTGGACACAGAAATTGGACATTCTTCTGTCTCAATGATTCCCATAAATATTTTATACGTTTTATGGTTTTAATCCAGCTATCTACCGATGGAGGAAAAGATGGTCCTATCTTATCTATAAATTCGATGGTTTCCAAAACTTTCAATGCCTCTTTCCAGAATTTGAAATGTTCCGACTTTTTCGAAATTGCACATCTCAAATATTTGCCTTTTTTAGGCATTACTGTGGAGCCATTCACACTGTCAAACAGCTTGTCCATGAATAACGCGTATTCTGCAGTGGCTGGTGCTTCTTGGGGCAAAATATTCGGATCCGAAACAAAGAAAAATATTAAAGTAAAGAAAACATTCTGTAATAAAAAAGACCCACCTGTCGCAACAACGAAGTTTATGAACGATGCCTTCCTCTGGCTGAATATTTGTGCAGCTGGACTAACCTTCATTTTCTTCATTTTTGCTTCGTAAATATGGGCATCTGTCAACCCGTAAAAAAATCTATAATCTGGATCGTCAAAGATCAATTTAGTACTGTACTTTTGCATAATATAATAATATATCGTTTTATAACTTTCTCTACTAGAAATTATAACTTACGAGCGGCTTCAGGTTGTTCTGTAACTGCACTGCTCCATGATAGAAATGAGTCTGCAACCAGATCATTACTCAAATCAAACCCTGAAGAAAAAAATTAAATAAAATATAATATAATAATATTTAAAAAATGTACGAAATAAGAAACAACGTGAACATTTTTCCTTATTACCTGGTAGATGTAAAGTTGGCAAACTTCTATATTTAATTGCCTTAGTCTTTGTATCAATAATACATTCAGGGGCAAAATGGTCATGACAAATTCTATATGCTTTGTAGACATGTTCTGGATGCAAATCCTTGAGTTTTTCATTTCCAATTCTGGAGATCCAGGTGTTGAATACCTGAAATATAATACCCTGGTCAATTGAGTTTACATAAAGCATTATAGAAAATTGAATAGCTAATTTGCGTTAGAAGGTCCCCAGTTTAAAAAATAATTAATAATACATACATTTTTACTAAAATGTGGAACAATGGGGATATTAGGATACTTAACGACAATATTTACTATTGGAAAATATCGGCTTAAAAATTAATTTGGAAATAATTATTGAAAAAAAAATTGAAAACCGCTTAATCAAATGTTCTCAAAATAATAGGTTGCATTAGGAATGAAAAGACCTTGAAAATGAGGTATCACTCGACCCCCCTTGGGGGCTCGGCTGTCATTTAACATTTGGAGCTGTCATTTTTCTTTTAAAAAATGGAGAATTTTACTCCTATATTACCAATTTATCAAATCAATATTTACTGATAGTTTGGATTAGTTATCAAATTGGTAACTGGAATAATATTATCACTGAAAAGTAATAAATTGCCCCCTCCGATTAAACTTAATTTTGCTAAAATTGTCAAGTATTTATTTACAATCAATTTGGCAATATTCAGACTTAAGTGGCTGAACTAACAGCTTTTACCAGAACAATCCTGCCAATGCTAACAATAATTATTTACTAGTAAAAGTATGATAAAATTAAAAAATCTTTTTTAATAGCTGAATATTTCCAAATCAGAGTGATTATTATAACATATAGTTATACTGGTTTCCAGCATTTTCTGTAACATACATGAATTTGATCAATCACTGCTAGTTGAACGAAATGAAAATGATGCTACAAAATTAACGAGAAAAGTTCAAAAAAAACACTTACCGGTTCATCCAAAAATGGAAAACGAAGGATTTTAGCTGTTTTGTTATTATTCGTACAAGAAGGTACACAACAGTAATACATTATTAGACACAGGAAACACAAATAACGGCGATAGGAATGGTCGAAACTTGAAATTGAAAATGCAAAATACAAATAATGTTGGTTGGCCAAACCCTAACAACGGTTGTCAAGACAAGATAGCCTGTCTTGACAACCGTTGTTAGGGTATGGAGTGACAGAGTACGCGACTGTAGTGCTAAGTGAGCGGAGTCACAACCAAAAATACAATTTGATATGGGCCGTATCAGTTGGACTTCTATTTACGAATATATATATTTTTTCTATGCACCACTCACACCGATGCAACTCTAGCCACTACCCTAATCTGGGTAAATGTGCAGTGGTTGTTTTTAGACAACCACTGCCATCTATTGGCTCGCAAGCCTGCGAACGCAAATAGATGTGAAGTATGTTCGAGCTGTACCTCTCGATCATGAAATAAAGAGACATTGTTAAGGAGAGCACTACTCACATATGGATGTAACTCTAGACATTTATTACGGTTCTGTACCAACCTTTCCGTTTAACATCGGATAACCGTAAAACAAAGTCTCTTTAATAGGCTTCTTGTTTCACAAAAATGACATCAAAGAAAGTGAATGATTGAACATGTAATATACCTATCTGATGTATAAATAATATGTTTTTGAAAACTTTGAATGATGGACAGGCGGTAGTCTTCTGACGACGAGAATTTTTTCGGGTAGATTTTCAAAATAGTCATGATATTTTCAGGTGCCTTTAAAACTGGAGCCAAGTAGAAAATATATTTGAAAAAAAATATAAGTTAAATAATGAAATTTCTGAATTTCGCATTTCTTTGCTCTAATCTTCTAGTACTTGGTGTTCTGATACTCGCCAAGTGAAGCAATTCTGATATAATTTGCCCCAGAATCAAGATTGAAAAGGTCCATATTGAAAAAAATCGAGGCATAAATGGCCGCCTTCCATATGATTTCTCGCTTAACGTACTAACAAAATAAAGGAAGCGGTGCATTTCTCTCCTGCAGATCCTAGCCGCACTGATAAGATGTGATACAGCGAAACGCGTCTGTGGATGGATCTGAGTTCGCAACCCCTAGCCTTTGGGCTTTTTGTTTTAAAAAAACGTTGGCAGTACTCAACTGCATTGTTGCTACTGTGTGGGATAAAAACGTTTATTCTTGAAATTGTGGCAAATGCCTTCTCAAGTTTTCAACATCATGTGAATACTACGTATGTTAGTTCTTGACAGTAGGTTTCTCATCACCACCAATAGATGGAGATGCTGCCTCCAAACCTTCGTAAAAATAAGGAAGATTGTAGACACATTCCCTACTGAATGTCACGCGAATTCCACGCTTAGTTGTTTATGAAAAATAAGGCACATTGCCTTGATGCTTACATATCTGCGTCGATGGAAACTCTTGACACGTATCTTGAGACACAATTCCCAAAAAAATCGGGTACCGACAGATCAAGCAGGTGTTTCAACCAATTTCCAATTATTACTGCCGTAGCCGGCTAATGGTGTAGTTCGATTGTTTTTGTTTGTGTTTCAGAACAAAATCTAGTGCAATAATGTTTGTTCTTGTGTTAACTCCAGAAAAGAGACGTTTGATGTTCGTGGTAGTACCAGAGAAGTGGGTGGATCACGACATTTTATACTGGCCGAGAAATCTATTACGTTGGGAAATTGAAGAATTGAGATCCGACGAGAAATCGACTTCCAAATCTGACTGGAGATCTCAGTCTCTCTTGCGTTAAACTGCTAAACATTTAAGCGTATGATTATGGTTTGGAATTGGCAAAAACTTTTATAGAATTCACAGACACGGGGGCAGAAAAAGAGTGAGTTTGTACTTCATCAAATTTGATAGTCGTCAAAATAATCTCTGACTACTAAAGAATTTGAACATAAAACCATCCTTCTTTCAGGTTTTTGAGCAGGAAAAATAAATAAAAATAAAATTATGAAAAACTCAAATGTGTTATGTTATGAAAAAAGTGTTTCTAAATCACAAATTGTGTCAAAAGAACATCTGACATGTGCTTATATTGACGCAATGTCTACTTAATTCCATGTGATGCGTTATATATGTTAGTATTTGCTACACCTGAGGGCAAAGGCCTAGTTCTGGAATTGCGTTGACAAGTTTTCCACTGAGTGTTTTCTATGCGGAAAGCTGAGGTCACAATTCCTTATGGGTAATCCTTCTACAATGTATTACATAGCACACAATTCCTTTCAAATACCCAAAAAGACGCAAGATATGACGTCATCGTTCACATTGTTTCCTATAAGGCAACCACGTTACATCAAACACATTTCCTGTCTCAGAATAAAATGTGTAAAATGACAATTCTACTAATTTCTATATCTTACAAAAATCGGTGGACCTGATAGAATACAAACTCTCAATAGTCAAAGAGATTCAGAAAAATGCTGATTTTGAGTTAGCGATATGAATTTCACAAGACCAAGACTTACACATTGATATCGAGACCAATACCGAAACCAAGGTACCGAGACTCTCGGTCTCGGTCTCGAAAAATACATTTGGTTTGTTGAAATGTCGAGACAATTTCTTGTACAAAAAATTATTATTGAAAAATTTGATTTTACGACGATTGAAATTATGAATACACGAAATTTTAGAACTGTACTGAAATATGAATGATAACCTGACGCATTTGTTGGGCATGCAGTCACAAAACAACAATAGAGCGCCACGCATTTCTTGAGACTTGGAAGGGTCATAGATAAATGCTTGGAAGAGTGATAACAGATAAAATTTGGAGTACCAATATTCAGTGTTATTAATTCAAAGAGGCTTTCTCTGTTGTGCCCTAAATAGGTTGATATTATGTAATGTTTGTTGTAGTTCCATTATCAAAACTTTGATCTATCCTGGATCAAAGTACCCGCTATTCAGTAAAGGAAATCAAAAAGTGCGTGCGTAGACATGATAGGTATGATTTTGATTATTTTTTTTTCGAATCTACATCCTTCACAAAAAATTGCACAATGAAATTTCATAATATACTTATTTCATTTTTATTCTGAAAAATACTTGAGTTAACGAAATCAATTAGATATAACATCACTTAACAAAATTTATCTCGCTCGATTGTGCGTCTATATGAGCCACTACTTCGCGCAAAACCTAGGTGCTTGGAGTTTTATATCACCTTCAACTTCAACTGAGTATAATAATATCTGTTATTAGAATATCGTTTTATTTATACTCACGGTGGTAATCGTGACATTGAAAAATATAATTATATGGCTTTGTGACACTAAACATTGGAGGACACCTATTTAAAATTTCGAGACCGAGACCGAGACCATCCGTGGCCTTGATCTTGAGACCAAAACCATGATTCATTTTTCGAGACCAAGACCGAGAACACGTTGGTCTCGTTCTTGGTCTCGGACTCGCGAACCCCTAGTCACTCCCCAATTATCAAAATCAAAAACTACACAATTTAATCAAATCCAAGAGATTAATTCTTTTTTTTCTGAGGGCGTTACCAATGGTGGTCCTATATGGTGAAGCCTACAGAGTCAACGCACCAATATAACCCCAAGACAATTAGCAATAATTTTTACATGGGTGAATTGGGAACAAAAAAAACATAAAGCTGCGACTACTCTCAATCGATAGGATTTGTGGTCCAGCTGAACATACTCAAAGTAGGAAAACATTTTCGAAATGGCATCGTCAACTTGGATTTTCGAAATTTTTTGCTTGATAATTTATGTTTTACCCAGAAACTTTTCACTTTTCCAACAAAAAATGTGGACAGAAAAATTTTTGAAGAACCCTCACTCAAATAGAGGTCGGAATTGACTCTTGTATTTTGGGATTTAAGCCAAGGCTACTACATCGGTAACGTCGGATTTTTGAATTGCTGTCGGAACTCAAGCAGAAGATTTTTTCGAATTTTTTGGTTCGCCGTAGAGCTTCAATGTCGCCTGATTTGAAGATTGGTAGTATACGGTGAGTCGGTTCGTAGGGCCACTGGAGACAACGGCTTATCTCGATCTATAAATCTGCAGCCTAGTTTTTTGGAAAGTAAAAGCTTAGAGAACTATCGAAGAACTCGCACCAGGGCCGAAATAAAGAGGATGAAACGTGGACGCGGTCAACCAGAGGCCAGAGAGTAGACAATAAGGAGAGAAATGGGACGAGCTAGGCGAAGTTGTTATGGATGTGAACCTATAATTGCAGACTAAATCAGTTTATATTTATATTACAGGGTTAGGAGAGATTATACCAGAACGGTCGATTAATCCAGAAGATGCACGAGTTACAAAAAAATGTCTCATATAAGAGTTGTAAGGCTAAAATCTACATATCTGTATTGAATCGGAGTATACAGATTTGGTCATAATGTCAGGACAGATATAAGTTGAATTTTTTTAAATGGCTCCCCATTTATACTATTGCATATTCCAATTCTTTCTTCAATTTTGAGCAAAAATTCTATTACAAACAATGTTCCTAAATTCAACCGTTACGAGCAACCATTAACAATGAGCTTTAAAATTCAAGCGGTTCAAGATAAGAGAACATGGTCTGTATTTTCTCATCTCAACATTTAAAGGGCTATTTTGTGATTTGAATAGAAGGTACTGTCAACTGTCATCTTTTTTCGAACCATTTTGTCGTTTTTGACAACAATTAATTTTATTTCCTCAGATAGCTTTTGAAAAGTTAAGAAAAGAAATCGCACACCGTTTTTCTTGATCTCAAATCGTTTGGGTTTTATAGCATGCATGTTAACGATGCAAAAAAGTCATTTATTCCATACTGTACCGTGAAGTATCAGTTACCGGACCAAAAACCAGTCCGGTAAATGACACTATACATCATCAGAGACTGTGTAAAAAATTACTTGACTACTCCAAAAATGACATTTTGCATCATCAAAGACTGTGAAATTGCATTGGTAGCATGGTTTGGCTGGCACCATCTCATGATTTCAATTAATGACTTAACATAGAATGTTGGTAACATAAAATTAACCTATCTTTCACCCAAGTGGTGACATGGATTGGTTGGCGCCATCTCATGGTAAGAATGTGAGGCGGACTGCCACTCTAAGTGTTTGGTTTGACAAGAATGCACTTTAAACCGATTAAAATAAATTATCACAGTATGAAACAAAACAATGTTCGATACACAGCCGGTAAATGTCATTAAACTACTCGTCTAGAAATTCCATAAACATCTCGACTCGTTATTTAAAAAGTCATTTACCGCCTCAGTAACTTGAATTACTATTATAATACGCGTTAACTCGAAAACGGCTGGAAAATCAAGGAAGAATGGAAATATCCATTAATATACAGGGGGTTTCATTCGAAAAAATGCAACTTTGATCTGTCAACACTTTATACCCGACCCTGTATGTTTCAATTTACCACAGATATGTAGATTTTCAAAAGCCTCACGAGCTGAATGATCGACCGTTCTGGTAATTTTTCCTAAACCTGTATGTGGGTGTATGCTGCGTTTTATTTTATATGCAACATCAGATCTCACACTTTAAATATCCAATCCCATGTTAACAGTAGTTCTGTTCAAGTACGCAGCTGAAACTTGACGATCTTAGTTTATCAATTACACCAGAATATCTTGGAAAATATCTAAAAATTTTTTGATTGATAAGAAAGTGATACTTTTTAAATCAAAGATATTCAAAAACTATGACTTTCCAATTGATCCAAGCATTTCTTTTTTTTGTGCTAATTGATAGAACCCCCTATCTCTAGACATCAAAGTTCCTACAGAAGGTTTGAGCTGTGTACTTTGAATAGAACCACTGCTGCCAACATGGGTATCCTGATGTTGGGTCTTCAAAAACAACGTGCTAGGTATAAAGCACGTTATTATGTATTGAATTCGTTGTATACAGGGTGTACCGCATAAGAACCGACACAGAGCAGGAGCGTGTAGGGGAACCCAAAATATTATGATTCAACGCAACTTACATATATATTCAAGTTTGCAATTCCAAGGAGTTATACGCCTTGGAAAAGAGGTTTTCAACTTCGAAAAAACTCAATATCTCAGATGATCCTCGACTTGTAGAAACACCAAATTTGATACACGTTGTAAGTTAGTAAGTGTATATTTGGACTTCAATTGAGACGTTCTAAAGGATTGATAAGATATGATGCACCCCTTAAATAAAAAAGGACTTTTTAAACCGTTGGCGGACTTAAAACATTATTGTTTTATTTTATGGAGCATTAAGTTGTAAAACATTTCTTGCTCGTGTTATTTTTTTTCAAATTGCCGTTTTCTGCAAAAACTCAAATAACTGGGTACACGTTTAAAGCTTTTTTATCAAAAATCGTCAAAAATACCAACGCTGGCTATGAAATTGAATGTCAGACGCTACAATGAGGTGAAAAGTTGAAGTAGATATCATTTAATAGAAAAAGTAACATTAAAAATAATATACAACTAGCACTGAGAAGCTACACAAATTGTTGAAAATGATCACGCAAAAGTAAGTTGTTTCTAATGAGAGTGCATTTCTCACACCCAAATGATTAAAACGTTTTCTTAAGAAAGAAGTAGGTACCATTTGAGGTCTGGTAATCATGTAGACCAAAGTTATGAACAACTATCATCTCTTCCCCTGAATAAAGCAGTTAAATACTGATCAATAAATAGCGTTGGGAATTTCCAAGAGAAAAATGTCTCAGCCATATGGACAATACAAAGCAAGAACTACTTATTAAATGATTTACTCTCGGGATGGACTAGTCTGACGTTTGATTTCACAGCCAATGTTGGAATGTTCGATGACTTTCAATATGGCAGCTACAATAAGTACCTATTTTCAGATAATATTTGGTTTTCTGCTGAAAACTACGAAGTTTTTTGAAAAATCACAAGAGCAACAAAAGTTTTAGAACTAGATTTCCCATAAAATAATACAATAACTTCTCAAGTCCGCCAACGGGTCAAAAAAATCTATTTAATTTTGAGGGTGCGTCAGCCTTATGAGAACTTTAGAACACCTCAATCGATCTCCAATTACTGTCGATTAAAGCTCCTACTACACTTAGAACATGTACCAAATTTGATGTTTCTAAGTTCAGGTGTAACTGAGATATCGAATCCTTTCAAATTTTAAAACGTCACGAGGCGTACAGGCTGATTGTTTATATTCTCCTCAGTAGATATCTCAATTATTTTTGATTTTACAAAAAAGTTCAAACGAGCAAATTTGCAGTATTTTTCATGGACATCCAGAATCATATACTAAGAAATGCCAAAATGCATCGAAAACCTGAAAATTTAACACAACATGGTATTTTGGAACCCCTGTATATTTTCGGCCAGATTTCTTCTTATTCCAAATATACCATATAATATGTTGGTATTTGATTCAGCCGTTTTTGCGCTATTTCAATTCAAAGTCTCATAAGAATCACATTACGTTGATCTGGATTCTACCGTATCTTAGCAACCCAGATCAAGGTAATCATCGGGATAGAATCATAAGAGTCGCTAAGGAACATTCAAACAGTGATAAAAAATGGGATCGGTAGGTGGAGCTTGGAGTAGCTGCAATATGGCGACGTAGACAGGGGCAAACTGGCCGACAGATAGATAAACTTTAGAATTGTTACTCTAGATTTAAACTTTATTCGAATTTATTCACGGTAACATTATATTTTTGATTTATTAATCATAATTGTTTCAACTTACCATTCACTATTCTTCATATTATGTGTGAAGTATTATAAAACAATCCGAAAAAAGTATTTTCCAATCGTGAAACTTGATTCATGTACAAAACGAAACAGTACTGAAGTGGATACTTAAGAAAACAATATGGAGTGACACTAAAACGAAGCAACAAACAACAGATGTATAGAAATTATTAGTTATGCTATAATAATACAAATCATGCAGTTCCATATTCACTTGGACATAAATTAAGGGAAATAAGAAAGATGACAGTGAACAAGAAAATTAGTGAATTGAATTTTGAATCTTTCATTGCAGGCGAAACGTGGTGACAAAATGCAGGACAAATTTGCGGAAAACACGTCCACACACTCATATATTTTTATCGGACACAAGAATTTGTGGTAAATGCGACACACAATGTAAGTTTTTACTAATGTGGACGCGGCTTTAACGGATTAAAGCACATGACTGTACATAAACTGGAAAAGTGAAAGATAATAGATTTTGAAAATGTTTTCCCACCTGCTCTGCGAATTTTTGAAATAATAATATAATTATTATTATAGATAATAATTATTGGAACATGTTGTATAATATTTTGAAAAATTGGAAAAGTTCTGGAATATTTTTATGTTTTTAGGAAATTAACAAGTATTTGGAATCTGCAGAAACAAGATATTCAATTTGATGGTTGTTGGATTTTAGGTTTTAGGGTCAATGAAAACTCCAGGATTGATTGAAACTACGTTTCGACCAAAAGGATTGTTTTAATGTAACCCTGATGAAGGTGTAATATTCACCAAAACGTTGAAAAATAAGCTTTCAATAAATTCCGGAGTTTTCATTGACCACAAAACTCACAATCCAGAAACCCTAAAATGATAAGATTGGGTCTTAACATGCGAAAAAAAAAATAATTTTGAAAATTATACTTTTCAGCTAAGTAGTAGAAAGCAAGGTGACTAATAAAAAGAAATAATGATAATTGAGATTTTTCTATTGTCCTTTGGATAGTATAGTTTTATTACTTCTATGTCTTATACTATTAGTCTTAAAATAAATCATTCGTATATCTAAGTACTTGGCATCAATGCTTTTCATTAGTAAATACCTATGATTGTTCAACACAAATTGATCATAGTCATGACCAAGTAAATTGGAGATAATATTGGAATCTACAATATAATGTGATTAAACATTTACAAATCTCAACCATAGGTATACATATTTCAGTAAACTCGACAAAAATGTCATATCCCGGTCCTGTATTATGCTATACCAACCTATGAAATGTAATTCCAGTCGAGTTTTTCTTATCGATAGCGTCTCTACTCGCACAACTTCTCAGGGCACATGAAACCATAATTGAGAAATGTAACAACACACAAAAATCACAAAAGAATCCTCACAACACAGCCAAAACTCAGAAAAACCGTTCTACCAATGTAAACAAACACTTTCACAAAACAATCGTGGTAAAATGGCGAAAGTAATCCCATTTTAGTCACGTGATGTCGTCTCCACCCCTTTCTATCTCCATGAAGGTAATGTTCCAGTAGTAAGATTTGTAGAGACTTTGAAATAGAATAGCGCAAAAACGGCTGATCCAAATACCAACATGTATGGTTTATTTGGAATCGAAATAAAATGATCTATCAATCTATTCATCTAAGGGTCGATATATCGATGTCCACTTGAGATTAAGGTATAGTTGAACGTTAGTTTGGACCTTGATGTTGTTTTCCGTGAGTGCCGTGTTTCAATTGCGATACTCACATTAGATCCTTAGCGAAATGAAAGGAGTGGCGCAATTGAAATACGGCACTTTCGGTACACATTTTCAAGATTCAGATTAAATTCGAGTCCACCTTAGCTAAAATGTCACTCAAGGTGACATTGAAAAATCAACTCCAAAAATATTCAGGGTTTCTCATTCAAAAAATACCGTGTTGTGTAAAATTTTTTGGTTTTTGATGCGTCTTGGCATTTCTTAGTATATATATATAATACTGCAAATTTGCACATTCAAACTTCTTTGTAGAACCAAAAATAACTGAGATATCTATTAAGTGAAATATAAACAATCACTCGCCTGTACAACTGTTTCGGAGTGTAACTTGTTATACAGGGTGTCTGTAAGGGAGCTTAAAAAAATCTCACCACATATTCCTGAGGACAAAAAAAAAGCCTACTTAAAGCAACTTTACCTCTTTCGAAATTGCTTCGTTTCCTATATACAGGGTAGTCAAGTTGAAGAATGAAAATCAAATTTTCAAAATGTTGTGAACATTATCCAACCTTTTGCTTCAAAAATCAATACCAGGCGGTTTTTTGGGGTGCGAAACCTGAATATGGAATATAGGTTGACAAAGCATTATTGGGCAAAAAGATTATATAAAAATTAAGACTAATATAATAATAATCTTAATTTTGTTATGGTTTTCTTGCCCCATAGAACTATAGCAGCCTACATAATCAAAATGATACTGATTCATTGAACAAATTTCTTCCTAGAGGCAAGTGATTTGAATTTTCTGATGCGGCATCGAATACTAAAAACCAAAATGACTCGTAAACTACTCACTCTAGCGGATTATAACAAAAGTACCCAATTTATTTAAAAATGTCTTGAAAATCATTTTCTTAACAAAAAAAGAAGAAAAGTATACTGAGAAAAGAGTTGCGGACAATTTAAACCATCAGATGTGGATGGTGCAGCGCCCTCCACCTCCAAAGGTTACAATGAAACGCATTGGCGAAGTTAGGTCTCTGTCTTTGGGGGCCCCAGGCAAAAATAATTTATCGCCGAAGGAGAGAGATTTTTGGGATGCACCTCCGCCATTTTATCACAATTCGCCCAAACTATTCACAAAATAATGTCAAATGGAGGATAATCTCGTTCATTATTTAGCAGCCATAAATCAGGATGAATAACTAAAACGTGAAACCCCAAGATCATATCTACTCTGGGTCCTGGGTAGAACGAAAGATGTGTATATTTTTTTGTGTTCATGTGTTAGTGGGTGATGGTCTAAATAACTAAAGACTGAATGAAAACCTTCAAGTCAAAAAACATCGACATTGTCTTGACATAAAGAAATAAAAACAGAAACCATATATTCCTTGAGAAGTTGAACGAACTCCTGAAGCTTTCTCTTTCGGCTTTTTTGCGTTTTCAAGAACGAACGTCTACCCCTATGTCATTTTCATTGGCCCACTCCAACTCTTTAGTGTGGCCACAATCGTTCAAACACATTTTGGTAACGGTTTTACACCAATGAATCTATGATCCATTAATGATATTTGTAGTTTCAGCTATCATTCATAATTATTAATACTCATGTAAAAATATTGAAATCCCAAACTTTTTTGGGAGGCTAATACACAATATAGGGGGCTAAGCCCCTCAAGCCTTTCCCCTAACTTCGCCACTGATGAAACGGTGTCCATATTCAGATTTTGCATGTCAAAAAAAACCCGGGTACCAATTTTCAAAGTGATACGTTAAAAAATGTTCACACACTTTAAAGAAATAGAGTTTTTTTCACCACCCTGTATCCAAGAAACGAAGGTATGTTGCTTTAAATCGGCTTATTATGACGTCAGAAATATGTGGTATGGTTTTCTAAAGACCTTTTTCAGACACCCTGTACAGGTAACTTGCGTTTAATCATATTTTGGGTTCCCCTACATGCTCATGATCTGTGTTGGTTTTTATGTGGGACACTCTGTGTAACGATTTTTAGGAAAAAGGTATTCTGAAGCTTCGTGAATGGGTTGGTTCAGATTTCTTCAAAACGCAGTGATATTGAAGTTACATTGCTTTGCATGTGTTTGACGTGAGGTTTGGCGGTTATTTTTCGGCTCTTATCTTGCTGAGGGTAGTAGCGAGTAAGTTTGGAGGTACCTTGATTTTAAGGATTTTTTACGCTATTTTATTTACTTAGGTGGAGGTCTGGGGACATCAAGTGAGTTCATCTGGACCATCAATCCTTTCGATTGAGATTAGTCGCAAATTTATGTTTTTTGTTCCTAATAAAACCGTAACTGTCTTGTGATACCTATAATATGGTTATTTTCAAAAAGAGAAATAGTACCCTGAAAAAGCACTAGAAACCTTTTTTATGATCAATGATGTAAAGCATAATTCCATCAAGGATTTGAAAGTGGATGTAATCTCTTCTTCATCATCAAATACTACATCTACTTTCAAATCCGCAATGGAATGGACAATTTGCACATTTTTTGGAAATATGAAAAATACAGGGATTAGTAAGTAATGATGCCATTGATGTTTAAAAAATCAACCTACGACCTGTATTAGTGTAGTAATCACCTATTAAAGAGCGCCAATCAACATCCACTACGTCACAGAATACATATCTATCTTCGTCTGGCGTATTGACGAGATGACTTTCTCTTTCTCGGGAGGGTAATTTGGCTCCGCCCCATTTTTGATCAAACAGTGAAATTTGCGTTTTCTTTTTTATTTATTTAGTTTATTTTTGGGTATTTTGTACACACTTTTTTGCTGATGACATTTTAACATTGTCTAGAATACGTATATAAAATCCAAAGTCATTTGAAAATATATTCAAATTGTCCATTATGCTTTGACAACTCTTCCTGCTGTTCAGGCAATAACAGATTGTTCAAAAATTCGGATGAAAAAAAACCAGCTTGAAGCCAGCTTTCTGAAATACTTCCATTTTGAATGAACTAACCTACCTGATATAAACTCTGAATAATTATCTTTTGACAATGGACTATTGGACTAAGAACATTATTAACGCTTACCCCTTATCAGAAAATTCTAATGATATTCGGAGAAAAATATCTACATATCTGCATCTACAGTGTATTATTTACAAACTTATAGAAATGCATAATAATTTCAAAGTTTCATCTGATAATCAATTTCTCTTTGACAGACACTGAATGGAAAAGACTATATACTGATTACACCAGGAAACGCTCTATATTTCCCAGCAGTAGATTTCATCAAAACAAGTGTGGCAAGAGCGGGTGTCTCGTCTAAAAACTTACCTGTGGTTATTGACTGCCAATTCATATTAGGTAAAAGCTAAAATAATACTTGTATTGGTGCAAAATCTTCTCGAAGATTTTTCTAGTAAAAATGTTTGCTTCTTGTGATACTTGGATCACTTAGCTGACACTAAACATTGATCATTACAGGTGCAGATTTTACAGCGGCTAAAGGCATATCTTCTCTGATGAACGAGTTTTCATCCAGAAAACAACCGTTGCTTTTTTTGAATGCCCGTCTTGAAGTTGTCTCCGTATTCAGAGGCCTGATGTCTGATGATTTTGTATACTTCAATTGTAAAACGAAACTTGAGAAGGTTATAGATGAAGGTAATCATTTTGCAAAGTAGTATTCATTAAAAAGGCTTCCAATCATCAATTATCAGGGGGCTGTTTCAAAATAAGACTTTGTATATCAGACTGTTCTAATTGTTTATACCGTTTTTTTAGGTCTTAATACTCCAGAAGATGAAGAAAAGCTCCTATCACCATGTAGCGTCAGTGAGACTATAGAACTGACGGATATTGCCTGTGAAAACTGTCCAAAAATATCGTGAATGGGAAAAAGGTTTTCACTTATACATGATGTCCCACAGGAAACAAGATGGATATGTGCCTATAATATGGAAAACTATACAGAAATATTTTTTTTAATTACCGGACGCTCAGAAGTAGGTGTTAACTTCTTTTTTTGTTCGAAAACCTCAATACCTTCCACCCTGTATGTTATATTTTTATTTCAAGGATCTACTTTTAAAACTAAACACTTTTTTAGTAGGAACGTAGGGTGATATATTTAAAATAAAGAAGTTGACAGATGACACCTGCCTCCGGTATAAATGGCAGTGCCAAATCCTTGAAAATATTTCAGCTTGGTTGCCACCGTAGGTATACCCACTGTCAAAGTTTTCCTAAGCATAGTTTTACATATCCTGGTGGGGCACTTTGTATTTTTTCTTTAGATCTAGTTCCGTCCTAGTTCTTTTTTTATTATTCATGTACTTATCTGAAAGAACGTTCACAATGTTTGAAATTTTATTTTTTTAGATCAATAAAAAATATCAAGTGTGTATAGTGAGTAATTATAGGTAATTCTTTATCGCACCAGGGCTTGAACCCATGATACTACAAGAAACAGAAAGTGATCAAGCCGATCACGAGCATTTCCTCTGGCGTCACCTAGAGACAAATTTTGAGGTTATGTAATTTCTGTTTATGAACAACAGTGATTTGACCCTTTAGTCAGATATTTTTGATAGTTTTGTGACTATATTGTCTCGTTATAATTGGCAAACTTTGGTCAGTGGAGGATTGTAACTATTCTGAAACATTGGATAAAAAAATGTATTGAACAAATCTTTATTCTAACTATCAAAATAGCAAATGCTTCCTTTTTACTTTATAATAGTCATGAATGTTTTGAAAGTTCAAAAGGCTATAACAGGAATGATCACCTTTCCTATAACCTCAAAAACTTGAGAGCAAAACCAATAAAACAAGTCAAGGCCAAGCTCGGGAAGTATCTATACCTGCAAAATGTACCATTATACAAGGATATGAATGAAAATAAAAAGATTTGTCTCATAAATGTGATGGCAAATACTAGTCGTTAAAAAGATGTGTTGGAAGTGAAACTTTATTTTCGAAAAATCTCAAAAATGTTTAAACGGATGAAGATAACAGATTCAAGACTGGCATTTATACTAATGTTCAAGCGCATTCGAAGGTGAGAAATCCAAATTCGGTATTGATTTGAACCTAATTCTCAGAGGGCGCTTTCTACGTACTTAATGATGAATTATTGTTTTCATAGTTTTTTAATCTGTGAAGGGGAGACAGTTTTGACTTTGGATACTTGGAAAAAATCAATCTTTCTACGTAGAAATTGTACAGGGTCTTTGATTATATCTACGTGGCTCAAAAAGCGTTTATTTTTCAAAATGGAAAACAAAGTTTCTCATAAAAGTTGTTCGTAGGTTTTTTCCCATGTAACTTTTGCAGTTTTCGAAAAAAATGTTGCATCGATAAATAGAAAAATTTTGACAACTTCAATTTTTGAAAATGAAATGAAGTCCACCAGTAATTTAAAAACGTGGTGTAGTGGGCCATCATATTTCCACCACGAATAAGAAGACGCCTCGAGAAAAAAAACGTCCACGTCCATTCTAAGCTTGACAAACTTATTGAGATTGAGTGTCCAGTCCCAGACTGAGAAAGACTTTTCCTTGGAGAAACGAAATTTCACCTTCCAGAATCACGAAATATCCGTGCAGGAAAGTTCAGCTCAAATGGTGAGGCAGTCATATACGGTTTGCTAAGGTGAGAAACTCTATTTTTGTTATGGAGTTAAGTATCTAACTCTGTGACACGATTGAAAATTGTTATCGTAAAAAGTTTATTACAACTATTGAAAATTACCTTCAATCGTTATTAATTATTAATTATTACACTTATCTACAATAAAAATCAGATTTTGTTATTTTTTCAAATTTTCTGGAGTTTGATTCATATGAAAAACTGTTTAATATTATTTTCACGGATAAAAGTTATTCTGACGTGTTAATTGAAGTTTTTCAAAAACTTTATCCGAGAAAATCACTAAAATAAACAAACCTGAATTTCATCGTAGATAGGTGTGATTGGACATTTGAACGTGCTTTTCAATTCTAATCAACTGTTCTTGACAAGAATGTTCGATTTTGTAACAAACGAGGTAACAAATAAACTACCCATAGATTTAAAAGTTTTGCATTATGCAGAACCTCAGATTTGAAACTAGTCTACATACAAATGTTTCTAGATGCATTTCAATTGAAAACAATCATAAATTGTTTAGATTTTATTATTCTGAAGAATCGAAGGGCCGGTTGTTTAAAGCATGTTGATCGGCAATTCACCTGATCTGTAGTTCACTCATAAGAATTTTCATATTGAAGTAACTGTAGGTCAGTGCGTGAACTGTCGATCAACTTGCCTTACACAATCGGCCCACGAGATGACGAAATAACAAATCAGTAACTTATATAAAAAAAGAGATATGTAGATTAATTATTGAAAAGAGAATTGTGGGAGTATTATTTTTGGTACAGTGTTTCCACCTCTAGCATCAATACACGCCTGTAGACGTAGACGCCGCCTCATACTTTCTATGAAATTGGCAATGGCTGCTTGGGAAATATTCTTCCATTCTTCCGGAGCGGTAAGCACTAGTTCCTACAGGGTCCGATGATGATTTCTTTGGGCGTCAACCTAGAGGGCATATCCCAAGCATGTCCTATCAGGTTCATGTCCGGAGACATAGCAGACCAGTCCAAACGATTGATTTCCTTACTCTCTAGATAGTCATCTACAACTCTAGTTCGGTGGAGACTAGCATTGTCGTCCATGGAACAAAATTTTAGTAGTAGCACCTCTTCTTAGCCTGACGTAAGCTTTGAAACTTCTCGTATGTATCTGTCGCCAGTGATTGTGCCTTCGATATGGATTAAAGTACGGTTCTCACAAGGCGATTTTAGTCGAACGATTTTTGTTGGTCGACAAAAATCGCGAGCGATTTATGTTTTCGAAAGACGATTTCAGTAGAACGACTTTTGTTGATCAACAAAAATCGTGTTAAAACGATTATCGGACTGAAATGACAATGTCAAACTTGAAAATTGCTCTAAGCAAGGTTGTTCAAACTTGATTCAGGAATTAAGAATAATGTTCCCAAAAGAAACTTCCAGAAAGAAACAGAGATTTTGGTCAAGAGGTTGGATTTCAAGAAGGGACCGATAAGGAACCTTACAGAGGCTTTCAAAAGAGTTATTAATTGAAGGTGAGGCTAGATAAAAAAAAACTTCACGTATAAGCAAGCCCATATTCACAAAACTTCTTCTTTGGCATCCTTGTTTTTTATCGATGGTGTGATTCCACAGATACTCTTGTTGCTGATAATGGTCTAGGAACTTGAGGGTCAAAAAATCAATCCATATAAAATGTTTTTTATGGGAAGTGATGTTTTCGTGCAATATTTTCAATATTTCAACGGAACAAATTTTGATAACTCCAACTTCTGACAGGAGGTTGTCACGATGACAATTTTGAATTCGCTTGACGACGACCAGCCGATTCAAAGTTCTGAGCCTGGCATATTTTTGTCGTTCAACAAAAGTGGTTCAACTTCTATTGAAAGCATGTTCTCATTGAACGATTGTCATTAAATTCGACAGCGATTCAACGTTGACCATCAAAAATCGCCTAGTGATAACGGGACAGAGCGATTGTCATTCGATTCCAAAGCGATTTCAAGTTGAACGATAAAACTCGACTTGTGAGAACCAGGGTTTTAAGTCGTTTCAACAACGAAAACACAAATCGCTTGCTATTTTTGTTGTTCAACATAGATCGCCTCGTGAAAACCAGGCTTTTTTTTAATGCAGTATGTCTCTTCGTCATAATGCCAGCCCGGAACATAGCACCACCCCCAGCAAAAGGGGGCACTAAATGAGCATGTGCAAGCTGAGAGACTCTATTTGGCTCACTACATCCACGAATTGGTCGGCTCTAAACACGTGGTTTGGTGGGGAATCATATTTTCACCACGCATAAGACAACGCGTTGTCTTAGTCACAAAACTACAGAGCATATCTACCAAAGCGCGCTTTGGTGGATATGCTCTGTAGTTGTGTGACGCATCCATGATTTACCAGATTTTTTGGGTATTTCGCCACACCCAATTTGGAACCCGAAAAAGATTTCATAAGTTTTGTCAGAAAATAATTATCCCATAAATTGTATTGAAAAGTGTTTTGATAGTCTTGAACAACCTAGACGAAGAGAACAGAATCTATCTTTAACTAATCTTATTGTTCCATACATACCTGGAATTTCTCATAAACTGAAACGTTCAGGTTAAACATATAATATCGGACGATTTTCAAAGCTAATAACACACTTCGCTCTTATTTAACAACTACTCAACCTAATAATAGTAATGAGTCCACTAAAAATATAATTTATAAAATTCCCTGTGAATGTAATAAATTTTATATTGGAGAGACCTCACGACCCTTAAAAAAGAGAATTGAAGAACATAAATCATATATTATGAAAAAAAGGGAATTTCATAGATCGGGAATTTGTTAACATGCATTTGATAATAATCATAGAATAAATTGGGTTAATTCAAAAATCTTAGCAGAAGAACCATGTTCTAAAAAACGTAAACTTGAAGAAAAAAAATTATGTTAAATTCTAACGAATGTGTAGCAACTTGCTCTGTAAATCTAAGTAATACATGGTTTCCTTCATCAAGAAATTGAACATAGCCCAAAAAAATGAATTATAAATACTGATAGGGTGTGGCCGAGTACCCAAAAAATCTGGTAAAAAAATGCCTTGGTGGCATCATGTTTTCTCCTGGTATATGTCTGGTGGAAAAAAACACGCCCTTTATATGCTTGACATCCTTTTTGACATTGAGTGTCCAGTCTCTGACTAAGGAAGACTTATTCTTGGAAAAACAAAATCTCACGTTCTAGAATCACGAAATATCCGTGCCAGAAAGACCAACTACGGATGTGGTCGGCACGCATATTGTAGAGGAAGAATTGACTATTCCTTGGCTTCAACAGGTGCTGGTCAATTAAAACAATCAATGATCTTCCACCAACTTTATTGATCAATTGAGTATAACTAGGTACTGATACTGAATACTGATCGATACTGGGTAGAAAGAGTTATTTTTGTTATAAAGAAAATCGAGCTAAAATCGCGTGACAGTTGTCCTTTTTTTTTCGTTATCCTTTTTTTCATAGTTATAGTTACTGATTCTGATGTCAATGGAGATAGGAAGAAACCTATGCTTATCATTGATTTCAGAAAATATAATGATTATGTTGAGTATTTACGGACTCCGTTACTCCTCACAAATAGTACAACTTCATACAGAGTGTCTCCCTATACGTACCTATTTTCATAATCACATTTGAACGTGATCCAACCTGAGAATCTTGATAACATTACAGCGTACTAAATTTGTATGCGATAGCAGTTTGTGTGTTTCCAAAAGTCAGATACTACGTTCACTCGTTGATTTTCATTTCTTTTAATTAGAAGAACGTGTTGTTCTGATCATGTGATTCGACCATATGGTCTGTAACCTGTCTCAACCGTTTCTCAAATTTATTGACATTTCTGTGATCATCAGTAGTGATTTTCGAAACAGTTGATTTCTTTTCCGTTTTTTCTGAAGCCACAACACTGAGCAAATGAATGAGTGAAGCGTATGTTACATCCTGCCAACACTAAAAATGAAAATTGACGATTATTTTTGACTTTGTCATGAATAACGTGCCTGATATTCCATATCATGAATGTTTTGACGAAATAATGAGGTCCTCATTTTCAACCATTGTTTTTTGAAATGGAGCTGTTCGCATAGAACAAGAACAGCATTCATCTGTGTGAAACATGCTCGCAGATTCAATATCTGATGCTGTATAATTTCGTGGTTTTGCAATATTGAAGAGTATGTATCGTTGAGCAACAGTTTCAGAGATTCCAAAGACTTAGGAGTTTTCGATCTGTACTTGGAAATGAGCTTTTTCTGAACTAGTCTGTAATCCATGGATAATGAAGTTAGAGTATTCTGTAAAAAAAAATAGTTTTCACAATCTCATATCTACATAATTTCTATTTTATCTCAAGACACATTTTGGGGTATGGGGTTGACAATAAAAAATAGATATTGACTACGTACAATGATTCGAGAGGTCCAAATAACGTGATACGTTATATATTTCCGTTTAGGCCAATCATTAAAGACAAGCAACATTGCAAACGCACATGTAATATTTTTTTATGTTTTGAAGATCCCTGAGAATATGTTATACCCAAGTTAGCACACCTTAAAATCCCGTGCTACTCGCTTAGGTTTTGGAAAACTTCAAAATGTCATTTGTTTCAGGTTTTTCGAAAAAACTACCTCAAACCTCCGACAAAAGCAGTACATTTTTTGCAAAAAGTAAAAATGTGTCAGTATGTTGTGTCCCATTTTGGTTCAAATTGCGGTTTATTCCGGCTTTAACTAAAAACTGAACCTTGCAGTTTTACGATCCTGAACTATTTTTTTGTACGAGGACACAAACAAACATAGCAGGATTTTCAACTATCGGGATCGCCCCACGTAAACTTAGAGGAGGGATCAATTAATGTGGACTCACCCTGTATAGGTCAAACAGGGTGAGTCTGAAAAACATGCGTATTTGAACATGGTAAATAGAGTATGGTAGGATAATTACTTTTTGTAAATGAACATGTGTCCGCCAACGTTTCGTTAAAAAAATAATACTATGAATAATAATTTCGTTTTTTTGTGAGTAAATTCGAAACCACTGAAGCGATTTTAATAAAATTTTCCTGGTTATTGTTCGTTTTCAGGCAGTAAAGCGCAGCACGTTCAGCAGTTGTTATGAAAACATTTATTTCACATTTTTCTTAGTTTGAAATAGGTGAGTTTTTCTGCATTACATTCTTATTTTTTATCGCGAAAGAGACGCGTCGTCAAGATCCCCGGATATATTCAATGAAAGTTGTGACAAAATCGCTTGAACCGTTCCGAAACTACAGACAAAAAATCGAGATTTTCCTCGACTTTCAACATGGTATTTTTTTTACGACACGTTGCGGAAATATGTTTATTAACAAAAAGTGATTATCATACCACACTCCAATGACTCCGTCAAAATGCGCAGGCCAGTTTTTCAGACTCACCTTGTATATTTATCAAAAAATTGATCTGTTTTTCTACAGGCTTCTCGAAAATATAGTATAGCGTTGGTGTATTTTGATAAACCACGACAATTTTCATAATTCGCAATCAACATTTTGCAGTAGGCTATGAAGACCAACGAGGAAGTAAATTTGCGATTGAGGCAGTAGACCAGACTTTCGAACATTTTGAAAAATACGTTATGAAGTGTGACATTTAATAACGAAGAGTCCATTTTTAAAAGAAATAGCTTTATCCAAACTTGATACAACCACAACCTCTATAATAAGAATAAATAGGTTTTTATGGGCGCCTGTTGTATTTTTTTTTCTGATTCATGTTTCACCTAAAGGTAGTTTATCTAGTTATCTATGGAAAAACACTGAATACTATTTAATGTAATGAAGAATTAATGAACAGGCTTCCTCCGATTAAGTTTGCACTATTGCTAACTTTTTTATTATTGAAGATATGAGGTTATTTGAAAGGAAGAACTAGCAGTATTTTTTCTGGTTTTTGCGGATTAACGTTATGCTGTCAAAAACATAATTAAACAACGCGTTTTCGATTTATTTCAAAGAATGTATTTTTTAAAATGGGACACCGTATATACTTTTATCATAATTGATCAGCTTCTCTTTTCTGAACATGAAAGGTTATCATGAATTTTTTTTTGAAATCAAAAATAACGGCGTTATGCGTATTTTCCTCGACTAATTTATAAACTTCAGAGTAACAAGTATCAATGATTTGATTGTTTCAAGATGAGCTTGACAAACAAAGTACGTTTACCAATGCCATATACCGATATGTATTATTTTGTCATAATTTTAAATTTCATGGCAGTTTTCAAAAGATTAAATAGAGGAAAACGTTATTGCCGGTTGTAAGACAAAATTCATAATGACCTTTTATTTCAATTGTTCAATTGTTTTTCTGTTAATACCACGTTGATTAGCAAAAAAAATACTACCAGTTCTCTCATTCAAACGACCTTTTTACAATAAAACTGTTAACAATAGTGCCGACGTGATCGGAGTTAGTTATTATAGTGACACACAATATTGTATTATTTTGAAGATCTACTAAGGTAGTCCCAAAAGTTTTTTCTAAAATGTAGTTTTCCAATTCAGAAGAACGTGATATTGTAGAATGCTACATAGAATGCAATGAACATGCTGTATAGGCTAGTCAATGAATGGCCGAAAAGGGGGTGTAGAGTGCATGAAGGTGGGGAAGTTTTTTCTTCAGGAATGTGTTAGGGGTAGTGATGACTTCAACATACCAAAAGTCCCCGCCCCTAGCTCGTCCGCTTCAGCGGGGGCAGGGGGGTAGAAAGGTCACTTTTTTGGTTTTTCGCCTATAACTCGAAAACGGTGCGTCGTAGCGAAAAATTTGTTGCATAAAAATAAAAGAAAATTAAATTTTCTACAAGATAAGCACCATACATTTTCTCGCTGCAACGTACCGTTTTCGAGAGATCTGCTCTCGAAAGTTGGTATTTTCATAAAAAATAATTTTGGTCACGATTTTTGTCTCCTGGTAACAGCCGCGTTGTCAACGTTTATTTCCAGGCTTGTATAAAGCCGGCTATGTCTCAACTGTCACTGTTCGAGTGCCAAACTGTCACAGTCAAAATAAATTGAAAATAGATCTGCAACTGCCTCAAACGTGAAATATTAATTTGTGGGACGTTCAAGTTAGTTTTTTTAAAGAAGTGTGATTAGCGTTTACAATGAATAACAAGTGTTTTGTGTGTGACGGAAACTTCGACGAATTCAGTGATGAACTGTCAAAAGTTACTGAAAAAGGTATAGTATCTCTCGTAAGTGCAAGTATTGAAAGAGGGGACCAAAAGAGCCTCCGTCTAAAAGGTCAGACAACTCTCTTAATTCATAAAGCATGTCGTAAAAGTTACACCAGACCCCAAAGCATTGCTGCCGATGCAAAAAGGCAGGCATCTACGTCATGTCAACCACCTGAAACAGCCAGTCGGAGGTCTTCAGCGTCACTGTTTGATTTTAAGAGAAACTGCTTTCTCTGTGCAAAAATTGCTGATCCTGAAAAATGGAAAAGGGAAAGAAAATCTGCAAGAAGAATGTTCGTCAGAGTCCGAAACCTAGGAAACAGAACAGTGTGTGTGCAAGAACGTTGTATGAAGGCTGCTCGAGTGAGAAATGACAAGTGGGGTGAAGAAGTGATACAGCGCCTGTCCACTATAATTGATCTCGTTGCACAAAACGCCGTTTACCATAATGATTGCTACAAGAACTTCAACAGAGGTTTGTTTGAAGAGAAGAAACCATCAGAGCTCAAAGACTACGTTTCTGAAGGAATGGAGGAAATTTATTTGTACATGGAAGCAGCCAACGACAGCCAGTTTTCTGTGAACGAATTGTTGGCCGCAGTATCAGGAACAAAACCAGGCTGGAGAACTGTAAAACAAAAACTACTTGAAAAGTATGGGGACCGCATTATTGTTACGCCAGGAGAAAATCGGTTCGAGGTTCCAGTCGTATGTTTCAGAGATGCAGGATACAAACTTTTGACTGATGCTTGGTACGGCGAGCAAGAAAGACACAAAAATGGTGCGGACGAACGAATGAGAATCGTGGAAAAAGCAGCAGCTATCATTCGACATGACATCCAGAGTGAAATATACGATTCTCGAACGTACCCCTCTGGCGATGAATTTCTCAAAGACGCGGATTGCCTTACCCCAACCCTTCGTACATTCCTTGAGGAGGTGATGACGAAAAGCACCAAAAGAGTTGAAGAAACGAAAAAGAAATGTATCTCCATTGGACATGCGATCACATCCGTAGTTCGGCCAAGAACTTTCTTATCCTCAGTGTTGAGCAGTTTGTCCCTACTACTGTACAGGCGATTCGCCTCGAAAAGTTTGATCAATCTTCTTGCGAGCATGGGATTCAGTTCCTCTTACTACGAAGCTCAGGTGCTAGAAATGTCATGTATTGCTAATGCCAAACCAAACTTCAAACCAGGGTCATTCAGTCAATTTGTCTTCGGTAATGCTGATTTTAATGTCTGCACAATTGATGGCCTCAATACCTTCCACTCAATGGGTGGAATCCGATGCGTCACCCCAGCAAGTTCAGTTGAAAAAGGGTCAAGAATACCACGATTATTGAAGATGCCTTCATCAACGGATACTGGGAAAGTGGGAATAATTCCTCTGGAAACATTTAAAGGTAAAGGTGGTGGTCTGCATAATGTTATTGTAGAAAACCTGGAAATACCTGAGGAACCCGCACATCCTCCTCCACATGACATCCTGTGGTTACTTGCTCAGAAACAAGGCAATCGACTTCCACAATGGAAGGGGTACATGATCTCAGTGACCAAAGGAGATTACAGTGAGAAGACAAGAGTCATTGCCCTTCCGTTCATAAATGCTCCTCCATCCAATTACGATACTGTGTACACTGCATTGGCGTATGCAGGCGAATTATGCGAAAAAATCAAACAATTCACTGTGATTGTGACATTCGACCAGCCTCTTTACTGGAAAGCAAGAGAGATCGTCGCAGGAGCTGCATCTGACTCTCGTCTAGCCAACTGAGTAGTGCGTCTTGGTGGATTTCACCTCCTAATGTCATATCTTGGATGCATTGGGTACCTAATGGGCGGTAGTGGTCTGAAAGAATTGTTGACCACGGTCTATGCCCCGATATCAGTTGACAAAATGATGCAAGGCCATGCTTTTTCTAGAGCAGTCAGGGGTCATTTGCTCACACAAACCGCTTTGTCAGACATAATATTCGACCACATTGATATTACGGAGGAAGAGCAAGCATGTGTCGAAGAAATTATGTCCATCTTTTGGGATGTGCCTCCACCACTGGTCGCACTTAACAAAAACCCTCATCTGAAATCGCTTACCAAAAAGTTTGGGAAAGCCCTACAACGCCTCAGTGAGAACGGACGAACTGCTAAGCTCTGGGTCCAATACTTCCACATGGTGAACTTGATGAAAGAATATATTCATGCCGAGAGATCTGGTGATTGGGAGGGTCATCTCACCTGCGTCAAGCTAATGATTCCATACTTTCACGCATCCGGCCACTTTCCATACGCAAAATCTTGCCACCCATACATTCAGGATATGATGAATCTTTCTTCAAAAAGGGGTGTGAGTGACAGTGTTATCAGCAAGTGGGATGTAGGTATGTCTGCAACTCATGACGTCTGCACTTCATTGGAAGAGTTCTGCGGGGTCATCTTTGCTTCGAGTGAGCAACACAGGGATTTGGGGGAAGCACGAATAACAAAAGATACAGCCGACATTGCTAAACTCACAGCGTGGCTCAAGAACCATCCCTCCTTTCCTGACACAATTGACATCATGTCAATAGCCACAGGAGTGGTGGGAGATAATACAGTCAAAGGCTATGACGCTATTACCTGTGGCAAGCAAGCAATGAATAAAATGGAAGCGTTGTCTTTTGCAGATGTCAAGTTGTCATGAAAAGACAGGGCACTCCCTATTTCCTCTGTCAGTTCATCCATTAAGCTCCGCGATAAAAACATTGTAGTAGATTCTCTCCTGCTCTTTCAACGGATTTGCATCAGTAAAAAAAGTGACGACGACTTGAAGGATTATTTGCAGTACGAGTTGGCCCCATTTCCCATGGCATTATTCAATGAGAACGGTATGAGAAAAACAAACAAATCCGTCCTTTACCAATTGTTTAAACCAACCACCGATGGTATATATCTACCAAACTTTGATTTGGTGATTGATGGAGGCTTTCTCTTACATAAGGTCATCTGGCAAAGGGAACCTTCAGTTTCCTTCAGTTTCCACAATTTGTGATATGTACGTGAAATTCATCAAGACCCACCACCCAGGCAGAAGATGTACCATCGTTTTTGATGGATACAGTAGCTCTCTCAACAACACTAAGTCTGCAGAACAGGAAAGGCGCTATCGGATGAAAAGGACTCAAGAATCATTTCTCTCCAGCCACCAGAACAAAGATAGGCTGATCAACCTCTTGAGACCTAAACTCCAGGAAAACGGCATCACAACACATCAAGCGTCACATGATGCTGACGTGTTGATTGTAAGCACAGCTATTGAACAGTCCGTTAGTGAAATATCCAATGTGGATGTTATAGGGGAAGACGTTGATCTCGCTGTGCTACTTGCAGCAAGAACGCCACCTGACCACAACATCCTGTTCATAAAACCTGGCAGGGGTAAAGTGCAAACCAACGTTTATTCCACTCATCAAATGCAACAGTTGGGACTCAAGGAAATCTTGTTCCTACACGCATTCACTGGCTGCGATTCTACTAGTGCGGCATTCCGAAAGAGTAAAATTGGTTTCGTGAAAATTTACCAAAAATATCCTGACGTACAACGAGCAGCCGAAATATTCCATAACCCCTCCTCCTCACATGCTGATGTTGAGGAAGCTGGGCAAACATGCATGCTGAAATGGTACGGCGCCCCTGCAAAGATGAACTCTCTCAACACCTTCAGGTACGATTCATTTTTGAAATCGGTGTCCAACTTGAAACGGGATCTCGCATCACTTTCACCCAGCGAGGGGGCAGCGAAAGAGCATGCATTGCGCACATTCCACCAGGTGCAGCTCTGGCTGGGAAACCAACTACCCCCGGACCAGTGGGGTTGGTACCGAAAAGGCAACATTCTCGCTCCTGTGCAGACGAGAAACCAAGCAGCGCCCAGGGAAATTTTGGACCTCATCTTTTGCAAATGCACGAAAGACTGCAGCAGTGGAAGGTGCAGCTGCAAAAAGGCAGCATTGAGTTGCTCTCGACTGTGTCAACACTGTCAGGGGCACTGTTTAAACGGCGTGCCCATTTTGACCGAGGACGACGACGAAGATGATTTGGAGCCTTCTCGCACATCCCCTGAGGACACTTCATCCAAAATTGAGGAAAATGATGACGAAGACGAAGGTGATTCACAATTCGTGCTGCGATCAGTGTCGATGGTAGAGCCAGAAGCCGGATCGTCCCGGCCCAAGAGAATAAGGTCCAATTCATTTATGTTTTGATGAGATAAATTCACGTAGCTTTTAAGATTTTTCATTTGTTCGTACATTTCCTGTAGATAAATGTTTCACATTTCTCGTTTTATGTTCGTTTTCGTAAAATAAAAAAATCAAATTGATGGAACTTCTGACCCTTTGGAGAAAATTTTGTATTTTATATTATTGAAAAAAAAAAGCTCTATTGCGGAAAACAAAAGTTCGTGGAGTTACCAGAAGAATTACGACAAAAATCGTGACCAGATTTTTTTTTTATAAAAATACCAACTTTTGAGAGCAGATATCTCGAAAACGGTACGTTGCAGCAAAAAAATGTTAGGAACTAATCTTGTAGAAAATTTTATGAGCTTTTATTTTTAATTGAAGATTTTTTTCCTACGACTCACCATTTTCGAGTCATAAGTGAAAAACCAGAAAATGAACATTTCTACCCCCCTGCCCCCGCTGAAGCGGACGGACTACAGGCGGGGACTTTTAGTATGTTTATGTCCCAACTACTCCCAACACATTCCTGAAGAGAAAAATTTTTCCCCCCTTCATGCACTCTACACCACCTTCGTTGCCTAGACTAGTAATATCTACTGAGGATTACTCTTGATTCATGGCTACCACGATTTCCGGATATTTCGATTTTAGATTCTTTTTGTGGGGTGCTGTGAAAAACAAAGTTGACAAAAAAACTTATTCTACAATACTTTGAGCTGCTGTAATCAGAGCTTTCAATAATATTAATGGGCCACAAATTCAGTTTTGAATATAGATTCAACGTTTGCAACGTTTAACACTTAATTAACTAATAACGGTGAAATTCTAGAAAATATTTTCTAAAAACTAAATAAATAACTATGGTTCCCGTACACTTTATAAGTTTTGTTAGTCTAACCTATACCGAGCGCTAAAAATTGAGGTCAAAAATTATAAAAAAAATATGTTATTTTAGACAGGGATATCGATAAGATTAGAGAGATTTTGATGAATGAAATATCCAAAAGTTTTAAGTACGAATTACTCTGGCTTATACCGGGGCTATTCAAATCAAGAAGAAAGCAAAAGTACTTGTTTGGATTACTCTTTGAACACATCCTGTATAAGCTAGAGTGACAAAACTTCACGAAGCTGTACTCGTACTTGGAAGAGTACTTTCAAAAAGTTCATTCATAATATTTCACTGTACTGTGTCTGGGAAACTATAAATCGTAGAGGCTTGCGGCAAAAAATTTTATGACTAATACGGCCAAGAAAAATACCTGGAAAATATTTTCAAATTTCTAAAATGTGGCTAGGGGGCGAACAACCAACACCAAGTGGAAAAATAGGATTTTTATAGAATTTTGTCCAATGAAAATATACAGATGATATCATTTTCATATTTACTGACTATTCACCTACTCTTTTTACCAAAACGTTTTTTTCTATCAAAATAAAGCGGTGGGGTATTGACTGTGATAGCTTTCTCTCGAGACAGAGGGTAAGTTAGCTCCGCCCCGTTTTCGATCATGCAGTGAAATTTGCGTTTTCTTTTTTATTTATTTAGTTTATTTTTGGGAATTTTGGAAAAAAAAATTCTGATGAAAAATATTGTCCAGAATGTATAAAATTTCAAGTATTTTGAAAATGTATGCAAATTGTCCATTGTTTTTTTTTTAACAAACGGAGATTTCTCCCGTTTCGCTTGACCGATTTTAACGAAATGGGCTCATATGAAAGATCATAATCTGCACTACAAAACTTGGTTTTAAATTTGTTACCTGCGCCGTTGCCGCTAGATGGCGTCTACTGAAATGATAGCATATTTTTAAGTTTTTCCAAAAAAATCTCATGTAATGTTATATTCATTTTTTTCTAAATATTTTAAAAGGAAATACATTTTTCAACAAAAAAAAATATATTTTTTGTTTTTTTTTTCAATTTTTCAATAGAGATCCTTATTATACAGGGTTTTCATTTTAAAACGTATCACCTCGCTCACCACCCACGTTAATACGGTAACATACGGATTTGAGAATTTCATCAAAACACGTCACCAATTATTGAGATGAAATGTTTTTCGAAAGATTGGATGGAGCCATATTTCAACCCTCCAATCTCCAAAGCTACGACTTTTTGGAATGTAATTCTGAACAGCTTTGGATCTATTATATTTTATCGTAAGTCTGATAGAGCGGAGAAAACAATTAGTACCCTTCTTTTGAAGATGGTGAGGTGCCTTTCTCAAAAACTGAGAGTCAAGTTCCTGAGAACCCGCTCCACAAATTGAGGAAGAAAAATTGCCTATTTTCCGAAATTCTTGGATGACCCTTTTTGAAGCACGGATTTACTGTACTATTCCGTTTTTAAATTTAAAAGTTGCCTAATATCTTCTCACATTTTCGGGACACTTCAATAATTGATCTAAGAAAGCCATGGAAATAACATATGTCAAGATTTTTTTATGAAAAGATAGAGCTTTTCGAGTAGGACCTACTATCAACTGAAAAATAAAACATTTTCTCTACGAGCGTGCGCAAAGTAACCACTTCGCACACTCATTTGCGTGAGTAAAGTAACCTTTTCCCGCACTCAAATGTCAACTCAAATAACTATCTACCAATTTGTTATTTTGAACTTTGTTTCCATACCAACCAAACTTTAGATAATGCACTTTGTTATGCACAAAATAATGTTCTTGTTACTGTTCCCTTTTCAGTCAAAATGAAACACATATTATTTATTTTTTTGCGTTAAAAACGCATTCGCCAATTACGTAAAAAAACATTGATAATCACGACTTTCAATCAATCGGCATTAGTGAGTTGTTTTTGCTTGATTTTGGTGCAAATTACTGTGTTTATCGGAAATTTTCTAAGGATTTGAGCTGAATATTGGCATCATATTGGCATCAAAAAAACCTGACTATGTATACAAACGGACAATCAAATTTATAAATGTATAACGATCAAACGAAGACTGACTGATCTTAGGCGATTGACGCAGCTGTCTAGAGTGACATGTCAAATTAAAACAGTGTTGCCAATTTCAGGAAATAAGGCGACAAGATAGGAAATTTTATGTACAGTGATCGGACATGCCCTTGCATTTCAAATATAGAATAAAACAATTATGATTTTGATTATACTCATACTAGTTAGTTCCGAGATGCCGGACGGGACGGACGTTAGTTCTTGGTGCTCCGCTTGTGGAATTTTGTTCGATGATGCAAAGACAGTTATTCAGTGTATCAATTGTAAAAACTATTATCATGGAAAATGTGGATTTGAGGGGTTTTCACATGAAGAAGAACTGGAAGTGTAAACAATGTAACTCAGAAATTGACATCGTGGCAAATCCGAATAAGAGAAAGAAGAGTCGTAGCGAGGATTTTTCGATTGATGAAAATACCATATTGTTTAGGTTTTTCAAATGTGAATGATCGTAGACAATTTGTTGAATTGAATTTATGACCTTTGTCGCCAGATGGCGTAAGCTGAAAACGTAGCACATTTTTGAGTTCTTTCAAAAAAAAAATCATGTTTCTAGGAAATTTGAAAATGATGTCATCGATATATTTTCATTAGGCAAAATTCTATAAAAATCCTATTTTTCCACTTGGTGCTGATTTTTACGCTCCCCAGCTATCATTTTCAAAACTGGAAAATATTTTCCGGGTTTTTCTCTTGGCCGTCTTGGTAATATTTTTTTTGTCGCAAAGCCTCTACGATTAACAGTTTCCGAGATATGGCCGGTGGCCACCCTACTGGAACAACCTTCACAGTCCATCCAAGTTATCAACATCAACGAAAATCCATTGAAGCTATCGAAGCTGCTTTATGAATGAACCTATGTTGTATTCATCATGAACAAGAACTTTTCTTTAGTCTCATTAGTTTAGCCAGTACGTTTCATGGAAAATGAACATACCGTCAAATTTCACTTTTTGTAAAAAATGACTCTTTTTTGTCAAACTGTGAATCCGCAACCATTGACCCAAAGCTCAAATTAGGAAAGCACTAAAATTTTCAAAAAATGCTTCCTGAAGGTAGTTTTTTTGGAGTTTTCCAAGACACAAACGGGGCCTGCAAACTTGAGCAGGTATACATTCTGTTTTCACCGAACATATTATCAAAAGATACATGCGCGCTTGCAATGTTTGCTTTTTTCTACTATACGATAACTATTAATTTGCTATTGATCCATATTTTCTTGTCATTGAGTAGGTAAACAGTTTATCGACTGTGTGAGTTGATTTTGTTATTGGTTAATGTTTGGACTATTGAGGTAGAGAAAACCTTATTTGAGATCTCTCAAGTGAAACTGAAATGACACTCAATTATATTAATTTTGATCCTCTCAAAGAAATAGATTTTTATTGCATAAAGAAGCGAAGTGATATTTCAGAATAGATTGGGTTCATTCGTATTTTTCCCGCATTTTCTTATTGATAAAACCATTTATTTCGGCGAATTATTGTCTCGGTAGATTATGGACAATGTAGACTATTAGATTGTTATTTTGTTGATTATTGACGATTTTGATCCGTTTCTTATTTTCTTTGAGAAATGCTGCCAACAGTAATTTATCTCAAACGGAAAGTATGGTACCAGAATCGTCATAAATGCCAAGAGTTACATTCATGTGAGTAGCGCCCTCCTGATAGCGGTTCTATCTTGTACGGAAATCATCAGTCAAGCAGCATGGCTTTACTCACACAACACGCAATTCCTGCTGTTTTGAAAAGAGCTGAAAAAAAAATTGCTCGGCAGAAACTTTTTAGTGAGTCGAAGCTCCGGAGGTGGGGATAATTTTTCCCGAAATCTGTAGAGATCTGTGGATTTTAGGTTGTTTTATTGATATTTTATTCAATGGAGAAAATTAGGTGGCGGCGAGGAACATAATTCAGATTTGGATCTGATTCATAATAGGTCTTAAATTTTCATGACAGAGTTTTGTATCTTTGTTTTTGTACTGAAAAAAGCTCATTGTTTTTCTATGCGGTAGTTGGCGTCTCTAATTACGTGATAGATGGGTTTTATTTTGTATTCGTTGTAAACATCTGTGTGTCGGATCAACCACGGGGTGTGGTCCCATCTCCTGATTATTTTATTTTCATATATTTGGAGACGTTTCAGCTGGGATTCTCTCAGACTCATCACACCCATGGCAACGGTACGTTGCTCAAGAAGGATAAGTTTATTTTTAAGATGAGGCTGCTGTCGGCTTTAACGTTAGGAAAAAGAACTCATACGCAATACATTTTGTTGACGTCTTTGAATTTTTTCGCAAGGTGATTATTCCATGAGTCGACGGTCCAGGATAATTCCGAGTTATTCCATTGTTGGGTCCCAGTTAATAATGATTTCGTTCATTTCAAGCTAAGGTGTGGTGATGTTTTTTTTTCGAGCTATAATCAAAGCTTTCGTCTTCCCTGGATTGATCATGATTTTCAATTTGTTGTAGTAGTGTTGTAGTCCATTTACGTGGTGCTGGAGACTTCACCTGATAGAGATGGGGTTCTTGGAGGTGGTGTAGATTAGTGTGTCGTCAGTGTACATTGATAGGTGAGTTTTTTCGTATGCTGGAGTATCCGAGACAAAAATGTGGAGTATCGTCGACAAAAGGGGTGGGACACCAACATGCTGACTCTGACTTCCTTCTAGTTTTACTGCAGAATTTTCTGTCAGATGGGAAGACAACACACATTTTTTTTTTGTCTTGACCATTATTGCTTTAAATAAATACAAAGTATTTCTCATAACTATTAATTATGGTGTTTATTCCCAGGATTGTCCAGTCCTTGGGGTGGAAGGGGGGGCGGCTTCTCACAATGTGGCAGCCGGTGTGGAGGGTGGCCGTACAAGGGACAGCCTCTTCATATCCATCTCCTGGCAGGGGGAATTGGTGCCTGGGAGACGTCCTGGACTGGGAGGACGTCGAAATCAGATTATTGCTGGATAATCTAGCCGTCTTGAAATAGTTTGAGACCAATTCCTGCATGTGAGTGTCGGCCGACACATGTTTGGTGTGCGCTGCTATTTTTGTGTTCCTCACAAACCAGGGTGCTCCAAATATTGTGCGCATTATTCTATTTTCAAACTGCTTTATGCATTTCCTGTGGATGGGGGCTGCTGCGTACCACGTTGGTGATCCATAAGTCAGGATTGGTCTGATCTATGTGTTGTACATCTGCACCTTAGTTAAAGTGAACAGCTTTTTACTCCTTAGGAGTGGTTGTATGTTTCTGGTTTGTCCTGCAGCTTTTCTGATTGAATACTTGATTTCGTAAAATGTAAGTTTTCTGTCAAATATAATACCCAGATTTTTGATTCTTTTAGACCAGGATAGTCTGGAGCCCTTCCAGGTGAGATTGATTTTGGTCGTCTTTTTGTGTTCTTTGGAAAAAATTATAGCTGCGGTTTTCTGTGGGTTGATTTGGATGCGCCAGCGATCCGTCCAGTCCTCCAATAGGGTAATGTGACGTTGTAGCCTGGCCCTGATGTCTCTTAACTTTGTTGAAGACGCAGTTATGGCAGTATCGTCTGCAAAGAGGAGAAGGTTTGAAGCTCTATTTCTGGGGTATGTCCGAAGTGTAGAGATTGAATAGCAGAGGGGTCATTGGTGAGCCCTGGGGGACCCCCGCCCTTATAGGTCTGGTTGAGGAGTGGGTGTCTTCGGCATTAATGTGGAAGGATCTATCTGTCAAGAAGTCACGAGTGAGTCGAATCAGATATTCAGGAAATCCGTTTGTTTGACAACCTGTTTATGAGGCCCTCATGTCACACCCTGTCAAACGCCATGGAGATGTCCAGGACAACGGCTTCTGTCTTTTGGTGGTGGTTTGCTGCGTTTTGTATAATGTATGACAGTCTGGTTGCTTGGTTGGTGGTCCTGAAGCCGAATTGGACTTCAGGAAATATGTTCAGGAGGTCGGCAGCAGCTTGCATCTTTTCCCTGATAATTCTCACCACGACCTTTGACAGCGCAGGCAGTAGACTGATAGGGCAAAAATCGCTCGGTTAGGATCCGTGGGTCCCTGGCTTCCTTCACCTTGGCTCCCTTCCACGACCTTGGAAAGTGGCTCAATTCCATGATGGCCTGGATTATTGAGGTTAAGTCGGACAACCTGGACTTGGGTAGACTCCTTATTGCCAAGTTTGAGACACCGTCCGCTCCCGGGATTTTTGGATTTTAAGTGAGGAGGCTACTCCCGTGACCTGTTCAAGAGTGATCCTGGGAGGGGGGTCTTGGTTGACGAGAGATTTGGGTTGTCTTTGGTTTGAGTTTGTGAATTCAACGCCGAAAAATTGGATAGTGGATGGATTGTTTGTGAATTGCTGTTCAAAATGGTCCGCTAGGGCCTCCACCTTTTCTTCTGGCTCGATCAGAAGTGCTCCTTTGGGGGTTTTGAGGTTCGGGACTCGAGAGGGATTGCCTTCCTTCTTTGGTAAGACCTCTGGCTATGATGAACAAGTTTTTTGGGTTTCCCTCGTTGACCTGCTCCATTTTTGTTTCCCAAAGTTCGTTTGACCATTGTTTGTAACCACTTTTCACCTCTTTGTTTGCTGATAAAGTTTTCTTCTTATGAATGGATCTTCTGTTCTCAGTGATACTCGTCGCAGGTGGTTCCTGAGTCTTTTTGCCGAGATCAGTTCCCAAGGAATGTTGTTTTTATTTGGGGGGTTTTTGAAGGAGAGGATGGTGGCATTTCTCATGGTCTCCTGGATGTAGTTGGTTAGTGTGTCAGCTGCCATGTCTAGCTCCTCCGGAGTCGTTCTAGGTGGAATTTGGGGTGGCAGATCAGCTAGTTTTGTGAATTTGGTCCAATTAGTGATTTTCTTGAATGTTGGACGATCGATGCTGGAGGGTTTCCAGAATGTATCAAGTAGTACTGGGAGGTGATCCGAAGATAGGTCATCCACTGTTTTGGCCAGGCTATGGAGTAAGTTCTTGGTAAGAAAGATATCTAGGATGTTAGCTCCTCCTGTTTGACATGAGTGTGTGGGGCTGTCAGGGGCCACGACATTAAATGATAGTTCATTGGATGCCCCCTTGATTACTAGTCCTTTATTGTTTGTGCTGTTGAAACCCCATTCTTGGTGTTTTCCGTTGACGTCCCCTCCAAGTATTGTAGGTGTGTTGGAGCCCTCGAAGAAGCCCCTGAGCTGTTGTTTGGTAAAGTATCTGCTTTTGGGCTGCAGTATATGGATCCTATTCTTAGTGCACCTGATGCTGCCTTTATCTTGATCAGTGTCCCCTCCACTCCCTAGACCGGTAAGGGATCTCATGGTGTTTGATGCTATTAGAGTGCGTCCTCCACGACGTGATAGCCTGTCGGTCCTGGTGATACGATAGTTCCCAATGGTGAAGTTGTTTCCTGGTTTGAGGCGAGACTCCTGTACCAGCGGTATGTCCACTCGGTGTTTGTCCAGAAACTCGGTGATTTCCATCTTCTTTCCACGTGATTAGATAATTCTGATGAAGGAGATTTTACTTTGTGGAGGCATTGAAGTTTTTTGAGAGGGACATCATTGGTTGGAGGTTCTGCATCGCTTCCTGCAGCTGCTAAAAGAACTGAACCATTTACTGGCAGTCGAAGGGAGCTGGTGGAAGGTTATTGCCCGAGCTGGCTTTTCCTACAGCTGGGGCAGGAGTTTCGTATTGCCTCGTTTGTTGACCCCATTTAAATGGTTGTTTTGGGCTGGAGGGCTTTTGTCGTGTGCCAGTGCCTTCTTTGAGTCCCCCACAGTTGGCGCATTTGGCTGGTAATTTCCTTCGTTTGGTGCACAGGTGGGTTAGATGTTCGTCTGCACATTTCAGGCATCTGGGTTTTGCTGTGCACTTCGCCTGGGAGTGGCCATGTAGCTGGCGTCGGTGACATTGGGTGTTACGAGAGCGTCATTTCTGGGATTCGATCCGGACTTTGAGATGTCGAATGGTAGTGAGTTTGAAGATATTTTTCTCGGTGTTGGGGAGAATGACCAGCGAGAACAGGAAGCCCATCAGCATTGTACCACCTCGCCACTTTGCTGGGGTTAAATCCCAGATTCTCCAGGTCATTTTGTATCTCCTCGACTGACCAGTGCTCATTCACTCCACGTAGGACTACATGAAGCTTCTTTTCGTCCGTCATCGGGAATGATTGAGATTCAATTTGATTGTTATCCAGAAAAGCCTGGATTGCCCTGTAGTCTTTGATGGATGGAGGATGAACTTTTATTCCCTTCTGGGTGTTGGTCGCTCTGCCAAAGTCTATATTGTTAGTTTTGAAGTGGCTAGAGATGTCGTTGTATCGACTCTTTTCCCTAATGACTATGGGCGGACTTCTTATGCGTTTGGTTTGGGCTGGTACTTCAGTCTGAATTGGTGGAGGCGCCTGTGGGCCTGTGAGAAAACCCACTTTGCTTGAATGCTTGATCCTTTGTGAAGGTTGACTGGCTGGCTGCTTTGGGTGTGGTCTTTTCCTCGTATGAGTGACTTTTGTGAAGTTGTCATCACTATCTGCCACTTCCATGAAGTTCTCCGGTGGAGAAGCGCGATCTGACTTCTTTGGAATGGCTGGAGGATCAACTTGGGGAGTGGCTGTGGTTGACTGGAGCTGGATGACTCTCGTTAGTTCATCTATTTTGTTCATGCACGCTGCGTTGTTAATTGGATTCCTGAGATGGTTCTTGGGCGATTTGGAGTGATGCTCTTTTCTCCTGGGAGCAGGACGGCTGATCTGTATGTGTAGGGTCTGGATTGCCCCTAACTTGAGATTGAGTTCTATGGATTGCATCCAGATACAGATCGGCCTGGTTTCTGGAGGTGGAATTTGATCTTGATCTCACGTTTAGTCTGGAAGAGGAGCTACTACTGCTTGTAGGACGATGGAATGTATAACCATCCTTATCCATGAGCACTTGGACTTCAATGACTTTTGAGGGGGACGATGACGTGTGCATGTTTCTTTTTTGGACAGAAGTAACTCTACCTCCTTTGCCAGAAAATTCCTCTTTGAGTTTGTTAGAGGGAGGAATCATGTATGGATTCATGGTGTCATTTGGCTGAACTATTGCTGTTGTCACTATTTTTGGCACAAGTTTCTTGGATGGCACTTGCTAGGTTGGTTGGAATGGAGTCCCGAACACCGCTGAGGGATGATCAGAAGCAAGACCCGGCACGTGACCCGGCTTCACTGAGGCACTGGGACACTAGGGCACTAGAATGCGTTTTGGTTAAACAACTCGTTGTCACAATCGATCTGGTAGCGTCGAAAGTCGAGACGAAACTCACTGACTGGCTGCGCGCGACTCCCCGCACTGTTACGCCACTGAACACACAAATGCAAATCACGACACAATTATCCTGGTCTGGATAATATGCAGTAGATGTTTCGAACCCCTTCTGCCATCTTTTTGTCCGCAGATCACCGAACGCGAATAGAAGTAGTGAGTATTTTCGAGCTTTACTTATCGTTCATGGAATATGAAAACATTATTTCACGGTTATACGTTTAACCTCAAATGACCGTAAGATAAAGTCTAAAATTTTTAATTGATCTCCCCAGGCAAAGCTTGCGTTTACAGATGCGGTTTATAGATGTTTTATAAATTGAAAACATGTCTTACCTGACTCTTCTCAACAAGATCCCTTATACTTGAATGATTGTGTATTAATTTTATCAATTCATTAGTTGGAGAAAATGTTTCATACACCACCTTGAAATGAGTATCTGTAGATTTGCTGAGACCGTCGATAAGCTGTTCTAATACTGGACTCAACGTGAAGTGAGAATCTGTCTGACATGCTATCTGTTGACATGTCGATGTCTTCATTAGTATTTTTATTAATTTGCCAGTATGGGTTCTGAAGTCCAGAAGATCATTGTTGTTGTCGTTGATGATTTTTTCTGGAAAAAGTAAAGGTGGTTCGAAACTTCAGAAAACAAAACAACATAAAGTTAATGATTATCTGGGAAAGGTCAGGTTGTCAAGTATAATTTTTATATCCAATAGGGTAAGCTGTCCCTTTTGTTACAAGATATTGTTTCAAATTAGATATTATGTAGGTTCAATTTGAGATTTGATAAGGATATTTGAAAAAAAAACATGAGTGAGGTTGGCATAGTTTCGTCATTTTCCAAATGATTTTGTTCAAACTAGATATTATGTGGGTTCAATTTGCGGTTTGATAAAAAAAATCAAAACAAATTCTCAGTGAGGATGTTTGCATAGTTTTGGTATTTTCCAAAGGATTTTGTACAAATGAGATAATATTTGGGTTCAACTTGGGATTTGATAAAAATGTTTTCAAAAAAATGTCTTGGGGAGGTGGTGTTTTCAAAATTTTGTTATTTTCCGCAAGATTTTGTTCAAATTAGGTATGTAGGTTCTATTTCGGTTTTGATCAAGAAATTTGAAAAAAAAATGCATCAGTGTGTTTATGCATAGTGTTTATGCATAGTTTTGTTATTTTTCAAAGGAATTTCGTTGAAATCAGATATGTATAGGTTCTATTTGGGATTTGATCAAGAAATGTTTTTAAAAATGACTTGGTGAGGTTATGTTTGCAATATTTTGTTCAAAGTGGATATAAGTAGGTTCAATTCAAGATTTGTTCCAAAAATTGAAAAGAAATTGACTAAGTGAGGCTATGTTATTTTCCAAAAGAAGAGCCAAAGAACGTAACGCAAGAGAGAAATGAAGACTAACCTCACGGGAACAGAAAAAAAAACCAGTAAGATCCATTAATTAAATGTAGTGAGTTGGAGCATGACGTCTTTGAATAACATGATGTCTTTGAATAAGTGTACAGGTCACAATCCTGAACGGCTCGGCATAAATAATCCTGGAACCGAGGTTTTCTCTATATGATGGTGCTTGACGGTGCTTCTTTGTTCAGAATTTTTAAAATTTTTGAGATTCTAGAGTCTGCATGTTTGATTTCAAATAAATAGACATGGTTCTATTTTTCAAAGAGTTCTCAGTTTTGAAAGAACGTCAAGAACATATTGTGAAATATCATATCCAAAATTCATTCAAATCGAGGGAGGGTTTGGGTTCGGACAGATGGAGCGCCCATCGGCGGGGATTGATACTGCAGGAGCTCCGCAGGTAAAGCGCGCCACAGACGGAAAATTGTGAGGAATTTCCTCTCCTTTTTGATTAATTTTCCCTCAAACTCATGACTCATAACATTCGTGAGTACATCCAGCGCGCAGCGTCTGCTAAAGTACGAATAAGTGCACCAAAGCGTTTGTGCTTAATACTCATCTTGATATTCGTTTGTCTCATACATATTTTGAGGCTTCTGTTTTGTCAGGGGCATTTGAGAAAAAATGGAAATCTATTTGGTTTTATGAAAAAAAAATCTTACGCACGATATACTTGACATTGCTTGTTCCTTGTTGAATTGGTGAGCATAGCAATACACCAAATGTGCATTTCCATATACCTACCTTCTTAGTTTTGACATCACGCCTCCCAAATGTCCTCTTTTTGCTGGAATGCATGAATTTTCCAAGAGATTGCAAGACTGCTATTATTTCATCAATCAAATTTAAATGTGTTTTCCAATTATACTTTCTGATCCAGGGGGGTGCTCTGACCAAATCAAACCCCCCCTTCCCCGTGGCTACGCCACTGATCATGACTGCCTTTATTCACTATTACGTCAACTTCTTTTTTATCAGTGGCAGGTATCGCATAGTACCGCTTTTCAACAACCTGTCCGAAAAATGGAACATGTCCGTCCAAAAAATTGTTTGGGTTGTCTGAAAACCGGCAAAATTTACTTTTTTGTTCTTGGCAAACATAATTAAAAGATATTTAACGAGAGGGAGGGGGCTTTATCGATTCTTCACACTTCAAAAATTGCATTCATAACGAAACAATCATTTTTATCGCTCAGAATAACAATTATATTGAGTGGTCAATGCTGAAAAATACCGGTCCATCCACTCTATGCACTGAAATAATAGTCTAAGAGCTAGAGCTGGAAATATTGTCACATTAGTACTGGAGGCAAATATACTTAGTGTAAATCCACCCAATTTGCCACTGGTAGAATCGCTGAGCGAGCAGTTTTGTTGCTATAAATAGACACGTTCAGCGAGACGGCAGGCAGTAGTTGGCCTACGCTAATTACTCGTTCCCTCCCCGTGAGTAGTGCAACCCCTCTCACTCCCTTCTATCCCTGTGAGTAGTGCAACCCCTCTCACTCCTTTCGATCCCTGTGAGTAGTGCAACCCCTCTCACTCCCTTCTATCCCCGTGAGTAGTGTAACCCCTCTCACTCTTCGTCGAACTTCAGCGTTATATAACTCCTCCTAGGAACAACGCCACGGAGAACATGCTCGTCCTAATCTTATGGTGGTAAGAGATTGTATTGATGTATGGTTGGCAACAATATATTGAGGCTACTATCACAAACTGAGTTTCCCTACTGATCAGCCCAGCTACGTTCCCTAGAGCACGACAGGTGTTGCGGGTCCAGTCGAAGACCCAGTCCAACACCTTACGTGACAATATTCTTCGAATTTACAAAAGCTGGTTTTTTGGTGGTTGATTACAATAATTCTGTATATGTTACGGCTAATATACAAACTTGGATAGTTTATAAACTAGCTGGATAGTTTATAAACCAACCAAACCATTGGCTATTTTGATAGAAAAAGCAATTTCTACTAAAGTAGCAGTTATTTTGCAAACTATCCAAGAATCTTGGCTAATTAACTTGAAGTTATTGAGAAAATCAAAATAGCTGGTTGGTATGTAAACTATCCAAGGCAATCTGGCTAATATGAAAACCATGATTTCTAGTAACATAAAATAGCCAACTTTTTGGCTGGTTTATAAACTAACCAAAAATATGCAGCAGTTCGTTGGTTAGCAACAGGCTGACATTTCAATTATTATTATATATCATAATTTATGTGATTTGTGTGGGTATTATAAGAATTGAGATTTGTTTCATTGTTTATTGATATAATCACTTACCCAAACAAACCCAATCTTAATTCTCATAATACTCATACAAATCACATAAATTATAATTTACAATAATAATTGAAATGTTAACCTGTTGCTAACCAACGAACTGCTGCATATTTTTTAAAGTGTATCATGTCTTGACCAACAATAATGATTGTTATGTTAACCTTATCCTAACCAACGAACTACTGCATAGTGTAACGGTCGGCAGAATAGTCACTCCCATTTGTTCATTTGATTTGAATTAGAATCTGAAAATTAAATTTATCAAATAAGAAATGCCTAACCTGGTTAGTTTATAAGCTAGCCGAAGGTTTGCCTATTTTATTTAAATAGAAATGATGGTTTTCGTTTTAGCCAGATTACTTTGGATAGTTTACAAACTAACCAGCTATTTTAAATGCCTAACCTAGTTAGTATATAAGCTAGCCATAGGTTTGGCTATTTTATGTTACTAGAAATGATGGTTTTAATTTTAGCCAGACTACTTTGGATAGTTCACAAACTAACCAGCTATTTTGGTTTTCTTAATAGTTTCAAGTAAATTAGCCAAGACTCTTGGATAGTTTGCAAAATAACTGCTATTTTAGTGGAAATTGCATTTTCTATTAAAATAGCCAATGGTTTGGTTAGCTTACAAACTATCCAGCTAGTTCATAAACTATCCAAGTTTGTATATTAGCCGTAACATATACAAACATACTCTGGTCAGTCAAGTGAATCGTAGAACACGCGGCTCAGGGTCGATCTCAAAGATGTCATATTTTTATGAGTAACGCAATGAATTTACGAAAGCTGAAATTTCGTATATAACTTTCATAAGATATATAAATAGTAGTTTTGTTGGTCAGTCAGTTGATTGTCAGAACAGGGCTGGTCAGTCAGACCGAATATATGTATGAAAAGGCGTCTCTAAAAATGAGGATGACCTTTTGATTTTCTGCTAATAGCTCTATACCGTGTAACTGGTTTAGGCTTTTGTCGTTGATTGTATGATGTGAGTAAAACACCGTTTGGTTTAATACTGATTTATTATACAATATGTACATCTATAAATACTACAAATAATTCATAACAAAGCGTATGTATTGAGGGTGCTCAGGCTGGAAGAATGTGATGATCTTGCATTCTTGCGATATTGATTACTTGTCGGTGCTGTCCTATGAAAACATACACCTCACATCATGTTATCATGTTTGTTTATGATAACGATATGCGAAACTTGTGTGAAGCAATTTAATAACTATGGGTCAACTACTGTTCTATTTTCCTTACATAATTTGATTATTAATATTTGGATAAAATATGTATTATGGTTAATCTTGAAGATTTTCTCAAGATTAGACATTCTGGCCACCCGCAATCAGTTGGAGTCATCATCGGTTCTATGGTTGATGTGCGGATTATGCAGTGTTGTTAGTGATATTGCTGTCTCGTCTTGCTGGCGGGTAGGTCTTGTCTTGAATTTTTTGTACCAGACATAGCTACCTAAAACTGCTGATGATGTAATCAGGATGACTACACTTGATGTAATGGTGCTGTAGATTGTTAGGTAGTGGTGTATGGAGGACCATTGTGTTTGGTCTATCTGCTGTTGAATATCTTGCTCTTCTTCCTTGATTTTGTCTAAATTTGCTGAAGCATCTAAAACTAGTTCTTTAAGTATCTCATGTCCCATGTTTGATGGCGAATAGGTGTCTGATGTGTTTGAATCGATGGGATGGACCATGGATCCCAAAACAATGATTGATTCCACTCTTTTTGGAGTCAGGATATTTTTGCTCGTCTTGATAACACAGTTCTGAGATATGACCAAAATTCCTGTTTTATTCAGAGTCACATCTTCACGGACACCGTCACAAATGACTGCTACTTTGTTTTGATCTGCACTGATAAACATCCAGGTATTAGGAGTATTTAGACGCTTCCATATTATATTTGACACCAAACTTTTCTTTTTAATTGTGCAAGAAGTACTCTGAGATCACTGATAGAGCTCATCGATGACGCAGTTGGAAGAAGTGTCTATATTTCGGGTTGTGGTCGGTGAACAAATGAATGAGTTTTGTCCGATGCTGATGTTCGACGCTTCACTGAAATGAAAATATAACTGTGAATTGTAGTCCACTGCTATAAATTCATTTGGTACATCTAATATCCAGTAGGCTTCTTTTGATATTTTTGTCGGGATAGGTGTTGATTTGATGAGTAAAAACTGATTTGTCTCAGATATGATGAAATATCCAATGATGTGAATGAAGTCTTTGCTGTGGTCGACCTTGGTCTGCAGAATTGGGTGTGAAATTATTTTATTATTTGTCGGGAGCTTCTTGTTAGCTGATTCGATGGTTTCTTCAAGTCGAGATGGAGATATTATTTCGAAAAAATGTCCACGATGATAATGAATGTCTAGAATTTTTTGGTGATAATCCATGACTTCATCTATACAGGGTGTCTTAAAAAGGTCTGTACAAAATCCTATCACATGTTGCTGAGGTCAAAATAAGCCGATGTAACGCAACTCACCTCAAACCGAAATGTCACCATTTCCGAGATACGGGATCAAGTTTTAAATAAACAATTGAATTTTGTCATTATTCTGTACAGTTCTTGACGTATCGCTTTGATAATTGGTATGCACGGGTTTTGTCATGTGTGAAAATCAACTATGTAGATCGTTTTACTGTAGCCGCTAGAGGGCGCCCTATACTTAACATTTCTTGGTTTAAAATGTCCATAACTATTTTGTCAGTTTTTTTTTTCAATGTTTCATCGAATAAAAAGATTCTCCAGGCGATTTGAAGTAAATGAGGTACTCGTGTCAAAGTCCGCTCAAGTAAGCCGTTTTCGAAATATTTTCATTCAAAGAGTTCCATGCCAAACCGAAAAATTCCTTCTTCACACAAACTTTTTAGAAAATGATTTTTACAAAATCAACTCATATTCCTGAGATCAAAATAAGCCGATTTAAAGCAACTTGCCTTTGTTCAAAACAGCTTCGTTTTCGAGATACAGGGTGGTAAAGATGTAAGTCGAAAACGGAGCAATTTTAAAGAAAGGTAAGTTGCTTGGAATCGGCTTATTTTGACTTCAGGAATATGTGATGAATTTGCAAATTAATTTTTGAGACGCTGGTGTGAAGAAGGAAAATATTAGGAATTTTCCGATGTGGCATGGAACTCTTTAAATGGAAATATCTCGAAAACGACTTGCTTGAGCGAACTTTGACAAGAGTACCTTATTTACTTGAAATTGTCTGGAAAATCTTTTCATTTGATGAAAGATTTAAAAAAATAACTAAGAAAATAGTTATGGACATTTTAAACCACAAAAGGTAAAGTGTAGAGCGCCCTCTAGCTTTCACAGTAAAACGAGCTACATAATCAATTTTCACACATAACAAAACCCTTACATACCAACTTTCAAAGCGATATGTCAGGAACTGTCCTGAATAATGACAAAATTCAATTGGTAATTTCAAACTTGATCACCCCGTATCTCGGAAATGGTGACATTTCGGGCTGAGGTGAAATGCGTAAAATCGGTTTATTTTGACCTCAGCAACATGTCAGTCATGGGATGCTGAACAACCCTCTCTATTGTATTGAATTTATCCTTAGTACTGCACTAATTTAGCTTAGTCTGCAATTGTAAGTTTATAAATATAATAACCAGCCTTAGTCTTTAGCTTTATCATGTCTAAACTCTCAACCAGTAAGGTCTAGATGTTTTAGAGTTCACATGCTCCAAAATAAAATCTTTTTTAAAAACCGTTAATCTACGTCTCAACATTTATTTGGCGCAGTCGGTAGGATTGGCAAACATATCCGACACACATCGCGTAGTAGTTCTGTCTCAACAGTTAATTGCCAATTACGAAACAACGCAGTGGACGGTAAAAAGTACGATTTTGGAGCCGTTGGTGGAAGACACACATCGCGGAAGCCAACAACCCCTTTTTGGTCGAGGACAAACATCGCCAAAAACAACCCCTTTTTGGTGAAAGACACACATCGCTGAAACCAAAAACAACCCTGTTGGTAGAGGACACACATCGCCGAAACCAGCAACCCTAGAGTTATATTCAAAGCACATATCTACTACAGGAATGCAGATCGTGATTTTATTTTTGTAAGTACATTTTGATTAAAAATGTGATTTCTGCTCTTTATTGATTTTTATCTTATGTCGAGATCTGATTCTGAAAGTGCCGTTCATCGAAAATGTCACGAATAACTGTGGTTAGCTCTCCCAGAAACCCACAGTTTCCTGCTAGACTCTTAACTCTGGCCTTCCAGTCGGAGATACTTTCAGTGAGCATACGTTTAGCATTGTAAGACTTGAGTCTTTCCGCAAAAAACGATTTGACTGGAGACAAATTTTCCACTAATAATTTGATAAGGGCATCATACTTCAATTGCTCCGGTAACTCTGGTACACATAAACTCCTCACGAGAACGTAGGTTTCTTCGGACAAGGTATTTAAAAAAATGGCCCTTTTTCTGTCCTCCTTCTTAATGCCGTTTGAGATAAAAAAACTGGCCAATACGTCCCTTGAACACGCAAATATTTGCCGTTTTATGGTCAAAAGTCTGCAAAGATCTCAAGATGCCATATACTTCTGCCATTTCTACGCGTTTCACGTTTTACTTTTCATCACAATCAGAATAATTTCACTACCCGATAAGCTGAATTCGGGAAAAATCCTCGTCGCCAACTGTTCTGTACCAAAATAAATACACGTGCTAATTTGAGTACGACCCATTTATCACTGACTAGCGGAATATGTCCAGATAACTGTGTTTGGGTTTTTATAAACAATACGAGGGTCAAACGAATACGAGGGTCAACCAAATATACGGACAATCGTATATCACAGAGGATATTATAAACAAATTCAATTTAACAAATTCATTCTCTAATCGAAGACAAGAAAATATTGATTCTCGAAAAAATAATCTTTCAAGAACCACAATGGAACAAGTAGTAGCACCAGAACCTGTTGTTAATTATCAATTACTGAGGAAAATCCTCATACATTGCAAATTTTCATCACTAGTTGTACTAATTTTATAACGAATTTTCATAGAGAAGGAGATGAAATTCTCAATAATTTTATTATGCGAGCTATTATTGGGAAATTATCAGTTCGAGCCTTAAGTTTAATAGGTTCGCGAGTAAATGAACTTCTTTCATGGGAAGATGTTAAAAATGCGCTTCAATTGAGTTTTGGAGATCAAAGAAATTTAGATTGCCTAGTTCAAGATTTGATCGCATTAAGTCCTACTAAAAGTAAAACTCCTTATAATTTTGGTATAAGATGCCAAGATGCACGTTCTTTAATTTTTTCAAAACTAAACTCAGCAGGATTTACAAATGCTGAAAGAGTAATAAGATTAAGGAATTACGAAAAATAAGCTTTAAAAACATTTGTAAGAAATTTAACAGAGCAACTTCAAAATAATATACGATTGAGAGACCCTCAAACTCTAGAAAATGCAATGGCATCAGTTATTGAGGAAGAAAATTTCATGTACAGTCAAAATAGTGGACATTCACTTAATTCACAACAATTTGTAACGCTCACAATTCAGGTTTGAATTTGAACACCACATTTGGCAGACAGTTTTTTTATGGAGAGCTGGGTTCGTGGGTCTGGTATAATATGGGGTAATATGGTATTAAATTTCAATTGTTTACAAAATGTCAATAGTACGTTAACAGCAATATATGATTTGAAGTATCAATAAATAAATGCGCTTTAAGGTGACAAAAGTAGATAAATAACTGTAGCGAAAAGTACGTGGGATAAAATATCTTACACCTGAAAAATGACTAAAAATGCGCAGGGGGAAAATTCATAAATTTTCGTTGCCGCAAAAAAACCCAAAAGGTTATAGGTATGAAAGCAAAGCCGAGTGCTTCACTCTACAGTTTCACATCATAATTGAAGCGCCAAAAATACTGATCAAAATATTGCAAATCAATAGGAACTGATATAAAAGGTTCATGAAAAATATTGAATGAGTGAAACACTTGAAAAGAATATTTAAAAAATCCAAATAATTAATGATTCAAAATAATTGATAGAATGGGGATTAACATGTGGGTGATTACTGACCAGACACTACGATGAAACCGTACCCGCTTTTGGAGAGCTCCAGATCATCTCCCGACTGAGGAGGTCCTTCAGACAAACAGCCAGGTAGTCTCTAACCGCATGGCAGGGGTCAGGTCGTCACAGTGAAACGGATCCAAGGTTGAAATTGAAGATTGCAGGAAAAATTGTCCCACAGAAAAACTCTATAAATCATCAACACGTTCGGATGATGTAATTACGAGTAGTCTCATACTTTACCTCTATGAGCCATAGAGAGTTCCTTTATCCACCAAGAATCATGGTTGGATGATTGACAAAAAAGTATTCAAAAAAACTTCAAGATGGAGTCTGTAAAGAATGCGTGCATTGTCACAAATCCCCAGAAAATATGGCAATCGAAACTCACCAGCACCAGCTCCAAGTCAACTTAGACCAAACAAGGCCTCTGCACAAATCCATTTTAGGTACTATCAAAGTACTTAATATGATATATTTGCACATCAGCTCAACTTCACGGCTTCAATCAGAAAGAAAGCAACGGTCAAACCCTTTGAACTATCAACCTTCGACAAATATCCCCACTCCAATACTTTAATTTCAAACCCATGACTGCAGATTGATAACAAAAACGATTTTCGGGAACCAGAACAATATTATTAATTTCACCATGAAATGTTGGTACGTCGACAAAGCACCTCGAGAATTTATGATTAAGTATATTTAGACAAACCGCAGCAGGTGTCAACTCAACCAACTATCAGCTGTTTGTGACAGTGGCAAACGAGATAAACAAACCATTTTCCTTAATTAACGAATGAAAGTCGGGAAAAGAGAGTATTTCCAAGGTAAGTATGATTGTTCAAGTAAACTAATAATTAATATTGGAACGATATTCATATGTCCAGACTGAAGAGTTCAATCGCTCAATCCCAGGCACATAGGATGAATTTGGCATGATTTGAATTGTGTGATTATCATGGAAATAGAAAGTTATGTGATTCAATAATGAAGTATTAGTTCCTTCACAATAGGCTCGACAAGATAAGATAGGTAATACCCAAACAAAAATAAAACAAAGTAGCATGAATTTCAAAATGCTACAAATTTAAACCGAATTCACGAATAACCCCTTTTTTTCAACAACAAAATGTAAGATCAATTAATTACCAAAATAACATGAATAACGCAAATTTCCAAAGACAAGGTTTTAATCTGAATTTTCAACAAAACTTTAATCATAATTTTCAAAGATCACAAATGATTAATAATTTTCAAAGACAAAGTTTCAACCCCAATGTTCACAGACCAAACTTGAATCAGAATGTTCAAAGACAAAAATTTTGGATTTAATAGAAATCAATTTCAACCAAGTTATTCGCAACAGAGGAATTTTCAGAAACCAATTTTTAAGCCACCATCTCAAAATGTGAGACACAATCAATTTAATTCTAATCAGCCGGAACCAATGGACACATCATCTTTTTCAAGTTTTGTGAAAAGAAATCAACCCTTAAATTTTGCGTAAATTAATTATCAAGAAAATGCGTCACTAGCAGATAACCCTGAGGTCAACTCTTATGACTCATTCATAGGAAACGGTAATGCTGACTCACAAAATGAAAACAGAAACCATTGTACTGACAATGAACCATTGTCCCATGTAGATAACACTAATCCATATAATATGCATGATGGAAATTTTACCTTGGACAGTTTTCAGAACGAAAAAACTTAATACATTTAAATAATATTTCATCAACTTCACCACACATAATAATACCCCAACTCAACGCTAAGTTTTTGATTGATACTGGAAGTACAAAAAGTTTGATTTCTCCGAAAATTGTTGAAAAGTTTTATCCACACAGAATTTTTAATGAAGATTTTCAAATTGAAACAGCACACATGATAACTTTTCACGATAAAGGTATCCAAATTCCAATTTTTGACATGTTTAAAGTAAATGAATTTCACAAATTTTATATTTTTGAATTCAGTAAAAACTACGATGGATTAATTGGTATTGATTTATTAAAACAACTCAAAGCAGTACTTGACATTGGTAAAAAAGAAATATTAACACCTTTGGTTAGAATCCCAATTATCCAAAATGAAGTTCAAACACCAAAACAAAATAAAAATTTGAATGACAATTATTCTATTGAAATACCCCCGAGAACAAATATGATCGTAAAACTACCAGTAAATTTGGAAAATGGTTTTGCTTTCTTTGACTATTTAAAATTTGGGAATTTAGTAGAAACTCCTCAAGCTGTTGTCAAAGTTGAAAATAATTTCGCATTTACTTCAATTTCTAATGGACGTGATGAATCAATCAGACTTCGAGTTCATAAACCCTTTGAAGTTGAAAGTTTAAATACCAATGAAGTAAACTTTGTAGAAAAAAACAATTTTCCACAAACACCTGAATTTGACAAAAATAAAGATAATACTTTGAAATCCAATTTGAAAAATCTAAGATTAGAACATTGCAATCTCGAAGAAAGAAAAGCTATAAGAGACCTTTGTTTTGAATTTGGAGATATTTTTCATTGTGACCAATTACCCTTGACTTTTACTAATCAAATACAACACCCTATCAATTTAAGTGACGAAACAGCAATTTTCACTAAGAGTTATCGATACCCAGAAATTCATAAAAAAGAAGTTAAAGATCAAATTCAAAAAATGCTAGAACAAGGAATTATTCAAAATTCAATTTCTCCTTGGTCAAGTCCTATTTGGATTATTCCCAAAAAGCTAGATGCTTCAGGAAAAAGAAAATGGCGTCTTGTAATTGATTATCCTGAACTAAATGAAAATGAACAATTAATGATAAATACAAATATAAGTGACATTTTAGATAAATTAGGCCGATGCCAATATTTTACAACATTGGACTTACCAAGCGGTTTTCATCAGATTGAAATGAAACCTTCCGATATACAAAAAACAGCATTTTCACAGAAAACGGACATTACGAATTTAAAAGAATGCCTTTTGAATTAAAAAACGCACCATCAACTTTCCAACGAGTGATGGATAATATTCTGAGAGGTTTACAAAACGAAGAATGTTTAGTTTATCTTGACGATATTGTTATTTTTAGTACGTCTCTTTCCGAACACATGGACAGATTGAAAAAGGCTTTCAATCGTTTAAGACAAGCAAATTTTAAAATTCAATTGGACAAATCGGAATTTTAAAGAAAAGAAGATAATTATTTAAATCAAATCAAATCAAATGAAATATGCTTTATTGCCACAGAAAAATTTAAATAAATTTTATGGACAAAGCAAATACAAATGCAAAAATGCTAAAGTATAAAAACAATACCAATCATGATAATAGTATAAATTACGAGAACAATTACGTGAACAATAGAACAAATATATTTACCCAATATTTTGTCAAATTTAAATTTATCTGGAAATTGCTCATGGACAACAATAAATATCGGTACACTCCCAGTTATGTTATAATGACAAGTCAATAAAACAATTACATAGCAAAATCAACAATCATCGTGGAACAATAATAATGCGGTGTTAAGAATCGAACAAGGAGCTAACGATTTCTCACGTTTTTTTTTTTTTTTTCGCTTCCCATTCAAAAAATAAACATCACGGTACCGATTCTGGGATCGATAGAACGGTCATACGAGAGAGATAAACGATCACCTCCATATAATTCTCCGATTACTATCTTTCTCTTTCTCTCGAAATAACCGTTCTATCGGTCCCAGAATAGGCACCCTGGTGGGGTGAGCGAAATCAGTGGACTCGAAATTTAATTTATAAATCTGTAGTCATCTTGTTTCCGCACTGCCTAGGTCATGTTATCACGCCAAATGGAGTTAAGCCTAATCCAGATAAAATTAGTGCTATTAAAAAATTTCCAATTCCAAAAACTTAAAAAGAAATCAAAAGTTTCCTTGGATTGGTAGGCTATTATAGGAAATTCATAAAAGATTTTGCCAAAGTCACCAAGCCAATGACTCAATGTTTAAAGAAAAATAATAAAGTAATTCATGATCAGAACTTCATAACATCTTTTGAAACTTGTAAGAATTTACTTTGCAACTCCCCAATTTTACAGTACCCCGATTTTTCAAAGTCATTTATTTTAACAACAGATGCATCAAACGTCGCCTTAGGTGCAGTCTTATCACAAGGTCAAGTCGGTTCGGACCAACCGATTGCGTTTGCATCTCGAACTTTGAATGAGAGTGTATCTAAATATAGTACTATCGAAAAGGAATTGCTAGCCATTGTATGGGCATGCAAATATTTTAGACCGTATTTATTTGGTAGAAAATTCACAATTTACACTGACCATAGACCTCTAGTTTGGCTTTTTAATCTCCGTGAGCCTAATAGTAAACTCGTGAGGTGGAGATTAAAACTAGAAGAATTTGATTATGATATTGTATATAAAAAGGGAAAATCAAATGTTAACGCCGATTGTTTTTCTAGAATTCAAATTAATCCTCTTGATACTGAATCAATGATTAATAATCCTGGAGATCCAGAAGACCAATTTGACTCACTCGAATATCTTAAAAGGATCACTGAAAGTTTTGAAACTTCTAAGACTAGCGAATTAAATAAACCATCTACTAGTACACATCAAATTGAAAATTTAAAAAAAATAACAATCTTATCAGACGTTCAAATCAAACCACCCTTTCAAATTCAACAATAAGACTCAAATTCTCAAATACAATACTCAGACTCAAATACACAACATTCTACATTCAATGAAACAACTAACACCGGAATAAAAATTTTAGACGAAATGATTAATAATAAAGTAAATCAAATTTTAGTTTTTCCCCATGTTTCTCCGAAATTAAGTGTGAAACAAGAAAATTATTAACATCATAAAATAATCAGAGTAAATATTCCAAAAAGTGAAAATGAAAATTTAATACTTGAATTTCTCAGAGATTACACAATCACTGGAAAAGTCTATTGCATGTATTTTCATACTTTTGAATTATATGCTCAGTTCAACGACGTCTACTTGAGATATTTCTCAGAAAAAGGTCCTTAACTAATTAGATGCACAAAAATGGTAGATACAATAACGGATTTAGAAGAACAAATAATTTTGACTAAAAACCGTCATGAAGGCAAAAGTAATCACAGAGGTATCAATGAAACTCTTGAATATCTCAAAAGAAACTATTATTGGATAGGAATGAAAAATACAGTGACAAAATTCATAAACTCTTGTGATATTTGTCAACGTGTTAAGTATGCAAGGAAAAATCCATACACCCCTATTATGGTGACTGAAACACCCTCGAAACCTTTTCAAATAGTTCACATTGATGTTTTCTATTACGACAATCGTAGTTATCTAACTCTTGTCGATGCCTTTACAAAATTTGGACAAGCCATCGAAATACCTAGTAAGAACGCAATCAGTATTTCAAATGCATTAATTAAGTATTTTAGTTTTTGTGGTATTCCCGAAAAATTAGTTATTGATAATGGAACCGAATTTAATAATGAAACAGTGAAGGAAATTCTAAATTTACATAGGATTAAAATTCACTCCACAACCCCACAACATCATGAATCAAACAGTATAGTTGAACGTTTTCATTCCACTCTCATTGAACATTTGAGACTTCTCAAAGAATCTTTTCCTAATGAAGAAAGATTGATAGAATATGCAATTATTGCATATAACAACTCCATCCACAGTTCAACAAAATACACCCCTTTCGAATTAACCCATGGACATACTAATTCACGTGACCCAAATGACATTTTTGCTCTAAAGGAATTTTTCACAGACTACGCGTAAGATCATAAAAATAAGTTACAACGCGTCTATCAAAAAGTCAAAGAAAATCTTGAAAATCAAAAACAAAAACTTGTTTTTAAACGTAACATCCATGGTGAAGAAAATAAAGATTTTCATATGGGCCAAATAGTTTTTAAACAAAACCCTTCTATAAGAAGCAAGAAGAACAATAAATTTCTTGGTCCTCATGTTATCACTCAAATACTAGAAAGAAATCGTGTTGAAATTTCCCGAAAAAACAACGAAAACAAAAAGGAAATTGTTCATATTAAAGAATTACGGAAACCTCCTCTTGTTTCAGATTCTTCGTCGGAACACTCGGAGAATTAACAAGTCCTAAATTCAACGACCTCGAAAACAATCCAGGTCTACTTCCATTAAAAATTGGCAATGCACAAAACACGGTTTATTCATGGCCGTTCATCCAAATTTTTGACATTCAACCCGTAACAAGACAATTTAGAAATATTCAAATTCAATTTGGACGAATTAAAAATGCTCTAGACAAAAACACTACAATAGCAAGAAGCTACAAAGAACAATTTGATAACTACTACACGATAGCTACATCTTTTAAAAACAGAATATTGATTCAAATAGAACAACTGAACCTTACAACAACCATCAGGAAAAAACGAGGCCTAATAAATGGTTTAGGCTCTGTACTCAAATCAATAACTGGTAATCTATACTGTGGGCCAAATTAAATTAGAACCTAATTTGACGCTTGATAACTTTTTTGTTTGTTCATGGATTTTGATGATTTTTGGATATGATATTGGTCAATATGTTCTGATTATTACCCTAAAAGGACCGGACTTAGAACGTTTCTATGAAGTGGGTGCATTTAAGCTCGTTGCAAAAACAAACTGCGCTACTCACAGACCCACTGATATATTTTTTGAGTAGGGCATAAGTGGGAAAAGGTATCCTGAAAATATGAATATTCTAGAACCATCACCTAAGAAACGATGTTTTTTTCTGTATGATGGTGCTTGTCGGCATAAAAACTATTTCACTCCATTTTGATCAAAGTTTTTTGAAAATTCATAGCAACGTGGATTGTTTGTTAGAGAGTTGTCGATTTTTTCGCATTTTAGAATTTTTAATTTGGAAAAAAAAAAAATAATAATCAAAAAAATTTTTTTTTTTCGTTGAATAAACTTTTTTAAATTCTACTCGATAATTTGAAAGGGACCACGACATTTTCGTGCATCCATATTCTTTTCCATTAATTGTTTAATCGAGATTTTATCTTTCAAATATAGAACCATGTCTACAATATTTAAAATCAAACAGGCAAACTCTAGAATCTCAAAAATGTAAAAAATATTTAACAAACAATCAAAGTTGCTATGGAATTTTAAGAAACTTAGATCAAAATAAAGTGAAACAGTTTTTATACCGACAAGCACCATCAAACAGAAAAAAAACATCGTTTCTTAGGTTATGGTTCTAAAATATTGATATTTTCAGGATACCTTTTCCCACTTATACCCTTCTCAAAAAATATATCAGTGGGTCTGTGAATAGCGCAGTTTGTTTTTGCAACGAGCTTAAATGCACCCACTTCATAGAAACGTTCTAAGTCCGGTCCTGGCTAAAATTCGGAAGCTCAATTTCAGGGTAATAATCAGAACATATTGACCAATATCATATCCAAAAATCATCAAAATTCATAAACAAACAAAAAAGTTATCACGCGTCAAATCAGGTTCTAATTTAATTTGGCCCACAGTGTAGATCAAAATGATGCTGAACGTTCTGAATCAATCATCAAAAAATTGTCATCAAACCAACAAGACATTAACTCCGTAGTCAAAAATCAAATATCACTTTTTAAAGAGTCGATTGAAATATTTCAAAGTAACATCAGAAATCTATCGAGAAATAAAATTCAATTGAAAGTCCTCATCGATAAAATTGAGGATACACTTCACAAAATTCATGTGACAAACCTATCAACTTATTACTATTTATACGTCGAGATGATAGTCTCCCAAATAATAGCGGAATTTCAAATACTCTATGACATTTTCGAGAAAGTTGAAATAGCCATCACGTTTGCAAAGTTAAATACTTTTCATAACTCGATGATCAAACCTGATGAGCTACTAAACGAAATCAAGACAATTTCAAAGAACATAGGGTCAAAAAATACCTTTTGATCCAAAACCAGAAAATATTTTACTTTTTGAAAAAATAATGTCAATTAAAAGTTACAGCAAAGAATCCAAAATTGTTCTAATCATTGAAGTTCATTTGTATCCATTGACAGTTCAAAAGAATAATTCATTTGAAATGATCATTCCTCAAGCAAAATTTTCTAATTTTAAATGAGCAGAATCACATTTTCAGTAATAGTCCGTGTAAAGAGATCATTCCTGAAGAATTTATTTACCACGAATTTACTCCTGAGAAAACTCCTGAGGATCCACCATGTGAACTACAGTTATTGAAGTATTCAAAACAAGTTACAAACTGTCATGTAACAGCAGTCCAAATTCAACGCCTGAAAGTGCAGAAAATTGAAGAAAACAAGTGGATCATCATCAGTCCTTCAACAACGGTTGAAACCCAGAAATGCGGCAAGAACTTCGAAAATGTGCCTCTTCAGGGAACGTACTTACTAGAAATGGAAAATAAATGTGAAGTGCGGTTGAAAAGTTTCATCATTCAGACCTTTCGAAATTCAAAAACGGAGTTCAAAATATTGAACTTCCAAAAATTCACTTCGAAAATTTTACCAGTGCTGTAACTACGTCAAAACCTCTGAAATTGGACAACATCAACTTAAGTGAAATTAGTGCGATAGAAAGTGCCTTGAACGACAATATTCGAAAATTAGACACTATCGAACCGGACTCTTTCACTTTTGAAACTATTAATGGCTGGACTCTTGTATTGTACCTTATTATTGGAATTATGGTTTTTGTACTTGGGTTGCTGAACAACCCTTTCTATTGTATTGAATTTATCCTTAGAACTGCAATAATTTAGCTTAGTCAGCAATTGTTAGTTTATAGATATAATAACCAGCCTTAGTCTTAAGCTTTATCATGTCTAAACTCTCAACCAGTAAGGTCTAGATGTTTTAAAGTTCACATACTCCAAAATAAAATCTTTTTTAAAAACCGTTCATCTACGTCTCAACATTTATTTTGTGGTAGGATTTTGTACAGACCTTTCGTAGACACCCTGTATAATTAGCCACAACTTGATATACATTTAATAGATGAATATTGAGTTTGTTTTCATCAATTTGTTTGTACCAGTTCTGCATATTATAAACAGCTTCGATACCTTCGTTGAGTTTTTTCCTGAATCTTTCTAACTGATTGTTAATTCTAATCTCTGTGTCATTAAATGACATCAGTGTGTTTAACATGAGTTTTGCTTGATGACTAGATGTTCTGATGAGCTCCTTCTGATTCTTGTCCAATTGATCAATATCTTCGTAAACTTCGTCGTTTACTCCAAATACTGATGTTAACAATTTTCCAATAAGACCTCGTTTACTACGCTTCCTGATGACACTTTGCATTCCATTGTTTATCCATTCAACTTGACGTTGTTTTTCTTGGAGGTGATGAATTAGCGATGTGCTTTCAGTGTTCGATGCTTATTCCCTGGCCCTCTCACAAAGGGAGGATGCTTGCCGAATTGACGTTACGATATTGGCCGTATCGTTAATTATCCTGGATTTATTGAATCGTAGCTCCATTCTGAAAGTTCCTCTATCTATGCTTGCATGGCCAATGTGCTCGATATAAAGACCTGGAGGTGGATAGTATGTATGATATTGAGCCGTGCTGTTTCTTAAGATGGACATGAATATCAATGCCGTAATCACTGCTCTCCAAATCTTTCTATAATTCTTTGGTGTGGAATGCTGATCTTGTTCAACTTTTGACTGCTTTGTTTCTGACTCGTCACTCTCTGTTGGAATGGATATCAGTCTATGAATAGGTCGTTTTATGGAACCTCCCTCAGATCTTCTCAAAGTGACAACTCGCACCATCTTATCGTCTTTTGATGAATGTATATCAGTTATTCTTCCGAGAGGCCATCTACTTGGGTTTATGTCTTGTTTCTTGATAATTGACATGTCGGCTTTGCCATGTATAACGTTGCTGCAACTGATGTAAGTAGTCCGATGTCCACATTTTCCAGAAATCTTTTTTAATCTTCTGTACTAATCTCCATCTATCTGTGAGATTTGATGTGATTGCTGTGGTGATTGGATCTGGAGGTTCTACCATGGATCTTCCGATTAGGAAATGACCGGGAGTTAGTATAATCAAGTAATTTGGATGATTTGCCAAAGCATACAATGGTCTGGAGTTTAGGCAGGCTTCGATTTGATGCATCTTCTCGTATGTTAGGCAGGTCTCTACAATGACTCGTCGCAAGTGGTATTTCATAGACTTTACTGCAGCTCTCCATAATCCGCCAAAATGTGGTGCTGCTGGAGGTATGAAGTGCCATTGTGTCCCGACTGATGCTAGGTCGTCTTGAATTTGACAATTCTGGAAGGTCGTGACGATTTCCTTTCGAAGGATTCTACTGGCACCTACAAAGTTGGTGCCGTTGTCGCTATAGAGATTAGCACAGCATCCTCTTCGTGAAGTGAATCGTCTGAAAGCGGCTAAGAACGAATCGGATGACATGTCGCTCACAACTTCCAAATGAACTGCCTTGGTTGCAAAACATACAAATATAGCGATGTATCCTTTGTGGGCCTTGTGTCCGCTTCCTTTGATTGCCCGAATTTGCAGTGGGCCGACATAGTCCACGCCTGTGTGCTCGAAGGGATGAGATGGTGTTACTCTTGCTGCCGGTAAATTCCCCATAAGTTGTTCCGCTGTAGCTGCCTTAAACCGAATGCACTTTATGCATTTTCCAATTACCGATTCAACTGCCCGTTTGGCATTTATTATCCAAAACGATGTTCTTATATATGCCAGTGTGAGCTGGTTTCCTCCATGTAATGTCTGATGGTGGGCGTCAAGGATAATGAGCCTGGTCAGATGACTATTGCTGGGTATGATTTTCGGATGCTTGTTGCCGTATGGCAGATGCGATTTTTCGAGTCTTCCTCCAACTCTCAGCATGCCTTTGTGGTCCAGTACGGGGTTGAGGTTCATGATCTTGCTTTTCCAATTGAGAGGAATCTTTTCTTGAAGTGCTATCATCTCTTCTTTGAACTAATATTGTTGTTCTTGCTTGACCAAGGATTCTAGAGTTGTATTGAGCTCTTCAACCAATAAAGGACCCTTTTTCTGCCAGTTTTGTTTGAGTAGCCGACGAAAATAAGTTAGAACTCGTATCATCTTGGTGAGCGAAGAAAATCTGTTGGTAAGTTCGATTGATGTGTGACACAGTTTCACTTTTTCTGTAACAGGGGGTATTTCCATTTTTCATGACATCAGTTCCATAGTGGTATTTGACGCTAGCCAGTCCGGACCATTCCACCACATCTCAAACTGTTTTAATTTGGTAGGATCCATTCCTTTTGAGATGACGTCTGCAGGGTTATCCGAGGTTCAGACATGATTCCAACTCTTGTCTGGCAGTAAGGAATTCATCTCTGCTACTCGGTTTGCCACAAAAGTCTTCCATCTTGTAACATCTCCCTTTATCCATAATAGTGTTATCATTGAGTCTGTCCAAGCATATTTTTTCACTTCCTCCATTGATAGTGCTGTGATGGTTCGTCTCATGAGTTTTGCAAGCAGCACAGCTGCACATAGCTCTAGTCTCGGCAATGTTGTTCTTGATTTGGCAGGAGCAATCTTAGATTTAGAGTTATTCTGTGTGGATCTTCCTTGCCTTTGACTTTAAGATAAACTACGGCGCCATAAGCTCGTTCCGATGCGTCGCAAAATCCATGTACAGAGTGTCTATTTAAAAATGGCAAGGTGCCAGATTTCAGAAACTAGGCATCCGAGAGACTTGCGGAAACAAAATTACTGGGTAATATGGAATAGAGAAAATACTGGAAATATATCAGAAGTTCCCAAGATCGCCACAAGATTGCGTAACGGTGCTATCAAAACACATAATCTCTGTTTTTTCGTGATTTTTAAATACGAACAAATACAAATGAGTACCGCTATGGATTCCTTGAGAGATTTTCTTCAAATTTGTTTTTATGATTTTTTTTCCTAACATGTCAAATAAGACAGGTATCAGCTGTCAAACCTTACAACGCAAGAATGCTCATAACTTTGAAACAACCCAACCGATTGACGCGATCTTGGTCTCATATGAAAGAGCATGATCTGCACTTCAAAAAATTTTTTTGGTTTCGAATTTTTGATCTTCGCCGTCGCCGCTAGATGGCGTTAACTGAAATGGTTTTTGAGTTTTTTCCAAAAAAATCAAATGTAATGGTATATTTATTTTCATATATTTTGAAAGGGGATACATTATCCTCATAAAAAAATAAAAAAAAAATAAATAAATAAAAAAAAAACAAAAAAAAAATCATTGATTTTTTTGTTTTTTTTTAAGGAAAATGTGTCCCTTTTCAAAATATATAAAAATAAAAAATATACCATTACATTTGATTTTTTTGGAAAAAACTCAAAAACATGCTACCATTTCAGTTAACGCCATCTAGCGGCGACGGCGAAGGTCAAAAATTCAAAACCAGAAAAGTTTTTTGAAGTGCAGATCATGCTCTGTCATATGAGACCAAGATCGCGTCAATCGGTTGGGTTGTTTCAAAGTTATGAGCATTCTTGCGTTGTGAGGTTTGACAGCTAATACCTGTCTTATTTGACATGTTAGGAAAAAAAGTCAGAATAAAAAATTTGAAGAAAATCTCTCAAGGAATCCATAGCGGTACTCATTTGTATTTGTTTGTATTCAAAAATCACGAAAAAACAGCGATTTTGTGTTTTGATAGCACCGTTACGCCATCTTGTGGCGATCTTGGGAACTTCTGATATATTTCCAGCATTTTCTCTATTCCATATTACCCAGTAATTTTTTTTCCGCAAGACTCTCGGATGCCCAGTTTCTGAGATCTGGCACCTTGCCATTCTTAAATAGAAACTCTGTAGTTCCACTTGACTATTAACTGTTTGGTTAGTCCATCGGGGCAAAAAAATGTTTTCCACAGCTTCAAGTTCAGTCTGGAATGATTTCCATTTGGTCTGGATGTTGGCCGGAACTGTGTCATCCCATTTTAAATCTTGAATCCACAGATCCTGAATAAGTAGCTTTGCTCTTATAACTACTGGAGCTAACCATCCTAGAGGATCAAAAAGCTCCGCAACTTCGCATAGAATTATACGTTTGGTGATCTTCTGTTCGAGATTCACTTGCGTTTTGAATCTGAATGTGTCATCGGATGGTGCCCAATGTATACCCAATGATTTTCTTGTGCCGTCTTCGGTAATCTCTTGTAGTGACTGATCTTGCAGCTCTTTATCAATGGTTTTCAGAAGTTGTACATGGTTGCTGGACCATTTGCGTAGAGTGAAAGCTCCTGCTTTGGACATGTCTATAAGTTCTTTCTGGCGAATGATCGCCTTTTGGACTGTATCTGCCCCGGAGAGCAGATCGTCGACGTAGAAATCCTGTTTAGCAATTTTGGATGCCAGTGGGAAGTTGTCCTTTTCATCTTCTGCCAGCTGTTGTAAAGTTCTGATGGCCAGATATGGAGCAGAAGTTGTTTCATATGTGACTGTCGTGAGGGTGTATTTTCGAATTGCTTCATTTGCGCTGAATCTCCATAAGATTGATTGGTATCTTTGGTCGTCTGGGTGAACTTGAATTTGTCCATACATTTTTTCAATATCTGCTGCCACAACAATTTTATGAGTTCTCTGGCAGCTCTTGCTGAAGTTTTGGGCCTGAGTACATTGCATCATTGAGACTGACCCCAGTTGACGTTTTTCTGGAGGCGTCAAATACTACTCTTAATTTTGTTGTTGTGCTGGACTCTTTTATCACAGGCTGGTGAGGAATACATATAGTAGGGGCGATTGTCTGATTGCGTGGATGGTGTCATATGATCGTATGTATTCTTCCATGAATCGAGTGTATTTCTCTTCGAGGTGATGATCTCTTGCAAATCTTTTTTCCAGCTGTAACAGTCTTGCGGCTGCACGTGGTTTCGAAGTCCCCAGCTGCTGTAGTTTTCCGTTGAAAGGTATTTTCACTGTATAGGTGACGTTGTTGTTCCTAATCGTATCGAGTTGATAATGTTCTTCGCAAAATTTCTCTTGGTCAGTGATTGGTTTGTCTTGAGCTACTTCTTCTAGTTTCCAAAACTTGGCTAGCTGCTGATCTTTATCAATACAAGTTATCAGACTAATAACTAGCGTATTTCTTCTCTGGTGTTGTAAAATATTTCCAGACATAATCCAACCAAATTCGGTTTGCTGTCCGAGTAGACCAGCTTCTGTTTTTCGGATGCCCGATTTTATTATTTCTCCATATTCTTTAGCACCCAATATGATGTCGATTGGTCCTGGTCGGTGGAACGTAGGATCAGCAAGTGCATCATTTTTCCATTGATTGATGTTAGTGTCAATCTCCTCACTTGGGAGCGTTCTCGTCAGTTTAGGTAAATCGATACAAGACATGTTCATTAAGAAATTGCTTGGGAATCTGGATTTGGCGGTTATTTGTATCATTCATCTTGCAACTTGAGGTTGTGCGCTTCCAAGTCCGGATACGTCAGCTCTTATATGTTGGCGTGGTACAGCTAATAATGTAGCCGCTTCTTCGGATATAAATGTGGATTGGGAGCCTGGATCTATCAAAACACGAAGATATTCAGCTACTCCTTGGTTGGTGAAGACCTTGATGATCGCTGTTGCCAACAAAACCATTTCATTTTGTCTTCCGGGATGATTGGCTGAGAATTGTCTTGTCTGATTGCGTGATTGCTGATTGATTTGGAAATTTCTAGTGGGAGGTTGTTGATTGTTTTGGAATTTTCTAGTGTGAAGTTGTTGATTGTTTTGAAAATTTCTAGTGTGAGGTTGCTGATTGTTTCTTGCACCATTTTGATTTCTTTGGTCGTGGAAGTCCACATGTAACATCGTATGATGGGGCCTTTTGCAGGTACGACATCCGATGTTCGTAGTACACCTCATGTGCGCTGGATGTTTAAGACAGTTGACGCAGATTTTCTTTTCCTTTATGAATCTTAGTCTTGCAGCTGGAGCTAATGTTTGGAATTTATGACAATTGTATATGTTGTGATTGAACTCAATGCAGAATTTACAATTCTCGACTGCGCTGTGACTTTGCTCATTGGACTTTTTGCTTTGTACGACAGCCTCGAGGGATTGAAATCTTATTTGCAAAAAATTGAGAATGTCATCTAGCTGATGCATTTTGTTGGGTTCTGATACGGACTGTTCAAATAATTTATTCGTCTCGGAGTCCCACTTGCGACAAATCAATCTCGAGATCAGAGGTCCCCATGATCTGGTCTCCACATCCAAATTGTTGAGTGCCTCTACACATTCTATCATTGTATCGTGTAGTTGCTTTAGCTTGAATGCCGATTCGTGCGGAATTGGTGGTATGTCCAAAATCTTGTCCATCATTTTGATGATTATCCGTTCGTTGAAATATCTCTTTTCTGGTATATTCCAGCTGGTGACGTAGTTGTCACCTGTTATCTGTAGATGCTGGATAACTCTGCTCGCTTCTCCTCCAATAATCTTCTTGAATATGTCCCATTGTCCCATTTTGACCATTCTTCATATGAACCGTCACAGATTGGCAGTTTCACCTGAGGTAGTGCTATATGGGTTGACCTTGGTTGTTGTATAATCACTGTTGGCGGGTTTGTTGTAGGTGGCATGCTGTTTGTCTCTTCATCTGTTTGTAGTTGAAGTAGTATCTGTTCGTGTTTTCTCTCAATGTTTTTATAAGTAGTCTTGTATGGTGTGTGGTTAGACTGCATCTCGAGTTGTACGTATATATCAGATTTGAGCTTCCATTTTCCGCTTATTTTTCTTTCCAGTTGCTGACGTCGATTTTTTTGAGTAAGATCGTCTATCTCTTCAAGGGTGTCGTTTAGAATTTCTTCTAACTGATTTAGCAATACTTGTATTTTCAAGGCAGTGTCGGTTTCCATGGGTTGTATTTTCCTCAAACCGTCTTCTATATACTTCAATGTCTCATTATAAACCCCTTTGAGTTGATCGAAATAGTTTTTGATGTAGTAGTCGTGGGTAGGGTGATTCATCTCGTTCATCTGCTTGTCTTTCTTTCGGATTGTGGCCCACAACGCTTCCACTAAAGTGTTTTTGTCCTCGAAATATTGCCTTGTTTTTCTGTTAGATGGATCTTTCTTCATGTTTGTTAAAATGCGTTGAATCTCTCGACCTTGTTGCTTTTGTTCTAGTGCAAGCTGGTTCATTTTTTCTTTTGGGTTGGCCATGATGTTTGATTATGTTTTTTTTTATAGGCTTCCAAATAATTCAATAAATCTTTTTTCTAACTTTGTTAGTAGTCCGTTATTTTTATCTGCTTTTTGTCTATTTTCTGGATGTGTAATTGCCTCAGCTGTTTCTGTGGTTTGCGGAATGGCTGGAAACTCGAATATTTCTGTCCTTATTGTAGGAGTTACTGGGAGCCCTGCTTCGTTAAGTTTTATTGGAATGTTTTCTTCGCAGATGGATGTCAATATCTTTAGTTTTTCTTGTCGCTTCTTTTGCCTTTGGAATCTATTTAGTTTCTTACGTGCCATAAAGTGTAATTACTCTTTGAGTTTATTTATGGATAATAAGTCAAGGCTGTGACTATAAACCAGTGACTCTATGCTCGCCAGCTTCCTGGCTCGAGAATAGGCACTAAGCTTATTTTTTTTAAATATTTTTCTCGCCAGCGCGATTAACTGGACAACTAGACAAATACTCTTACACCTCCTTAGCCTGTTTATTACCTTGGAACTAACTTCGTGGCTAAATTAGTGATTGCATACCCGCCAGCTTCCTGGCACGAGCATACGCACTGGATTTATGTTTATATTTTTCTCGCCAGCGCAATTAACTGGACAACTAGAAAAATATTCTAACTCTTTCTGTAAGTTCCAAGGTTCATGATAATATTGATAATGAATTTGATTTTATGGCACCTAGAATGAAATAGACCGGCTGGCAATAATTGTACTGAAGAATTTGAATTGGATGGCGCTGTTGATGGTATAATGCAATATACTTCTGAGAGCACCTCTTGAAGTTATCCTACTCAATTCAGACAACGGTGCCCATCAGTCGTGTACATGCACTATTATTTGTAGGAAAGGGATATTCACCTGTTTCCTTGATGAAGCTTTATTCTGACGGACCTGGACGGTTTTTTTTTGTGTAGTGGACTGTAGTTTCAGGTCGAGTTTGCTTCAATATGGAACGCTTGGAGTTGTTTCACTATGGAAGGCTTGGAATTGCTTCAATGACTTGAAGTTGCTTCACTGTAGAAGGCTTGTAGTTGCTTCGCTGTGGAAGGCTTGGAGTTGTTTCACTATGGAAGGCTTGGAATTGCTTCAATGACTTGTAGTTGCTTCACTGTAGAAGGCTTGTAGTTGCTTCGCTGTGGAAGGCTTTGATTTGCTTCACTGTAGAAGGCTCGGAGTTGCTTTTGCTCCAAGGACCATAAAAAGGCGTCTCTAAAAATGGGGATGACCTTTTGATTTTCTGCTAATAGCTCTATACCTTGTGACTGGTTTAAACTTTTGTCGTTGATTGTATGATGTGAGTAAATCACCGTTTGGTTTAATACTGATTTATTATACAATATGTACATCTATGAATACTACAAATAATTCAAAACAAAGCGTACGTATTGAGGGTGCTCAGGCTGGAAGAATGTGATGATCTTGCATTCTTGCGATAATAATTACTTGTCGATGCTGTCCTATGAAAACATACACCTAACATCATGTAATCATGTTTGTTTATAATAACGATATGCGAAACTTGTGTGAAGCAATTTAATAACTAATAGAACAGTGGTTGACTGTTCTATTTTCCTCATATAATTTGATTATTAATATTTGACTAAAATATGTATTAAGGTTAATCTTGAAGATTTTCTCAAGACTAGACAAGATGCAATGAATTTACAAAGCTTGAATTTTTGGCTGAGGTTTCTTCATCATCTATCAAACAATAAAAAAATAGTCAGTCACTACTTGTTCAGTGGAACATGTCCCGTCAGTCAAATGAAACACCAGTATGGAATCAGCGCGCGATGTTGGCAGTTCGATCTATTCCCAAGACTTGTTTTTATATTTTAACAATTAAAAACCTGAATTTATAATGAAATTCGCTGTAGAATTACTAATTCACATTAAATTATAGATTAATAAACAATTCATACATTCATTTGAAAATCACTTACGCCAGATGACAGCATTTAATGTATGCAACAATGTCTGAGATATGTCTATGAGGGGGATATAATGCGCCTATGAGTTGAAAGCATGATACTAAAACACACAAGATAAGCTCACTAGCTGGACGAAATTGAAACCGATTCGCGGAGAAAAGACATGGAAAAATAGGTGTTGAAAACATAACCCAGCATTTGTCACCGAACACCCTATGCATTTTAAATGGAGGGTCACCGGGAAAGATGCGCGTGAGCTTATCTTGTTTGTTGTAGTATCATGAGTTGAAAGTGTGATTTTGTAATTTTCAAAATAATAAGAGTTTGTATATTCTGCTTCAGAGAACATGTTCCGTTAAATTTGTTCACGATAAAAACTTGTGGAAAGATTTAAGAAATCCGTGGAAAGTATAAGTTGTTACGACAGGTTGAATTGGCCTTTGAATCCAAATGAAACAATAAACGGTATTGTTTTAGAAAAGAAGTTGCAATAATAATAATAATAATCGCAATAATTTTTGATAAGTATGGTACTTCATCCATAAAGACTGTGAACATGCACATGCGAGCTCCAAATTTGTCTACAGAGCTTCGTAATTTAACATTCAAAGAAGCATTCGTGAAGTTTTTGATAGAACATTGGACTACTGATGAACTAGCGATATACTTCGGTCCAAAAACTATACAAATCAATTATGATTATTGTTATCAGTGATGAGAAGGCATGCAGATACTTAAATAATTTTTCATGTCTGTAACAGTCCAAATGATTCGAATATTCTAATAAGGTGTTCTGACACATACATACTAATTATTATGTTGGGAAATAGTGAAAATCCAATTAGTTCTTCGAAAATTTGGATGGAAGTAGGAAGTGGTAAACATGAAAGGATGATCGATATCACGAAGTTGGCAAATGAATTTGGAGACCAATTACTGAAAGAAAGCGTGGATTTTCAAAAGACGTTTGCTGATCTTGCCTGTATCACGGAAGACAAGAAGACTGCAGCATTTAACCAAATTGAACAATTTGTTTGTATTCTTTATGGTCTTGCAAAAATGAAATCGGTAAACGAGGCTCGATTTGTCATGTTTTCAAAAATATATAAGAGCTTTTACATCAGCAACATTTGGTACAATGCGCATCGCAAAAAAAATAACGACGTTATCACCAATGGATCATGGCTGGAAAATGAATAATGATTCTTATGAATTTGAAGTCACCCAAGTTGATCAATGACGTCGTGATTCAACCCCAAGAGGAAAACGTTGGTATGACAATGTTATCGATCAATTACCCAAACACAATCAAACGAAATTTTGTTTTCAGATAATAAATCAGATACCTATAACACAGAATCATCAGACGTTTCCGATGATGAAAGCGAAGCCTACGATTCGGAGGATGAATTATTGCAATATGATCAAAACGATTAAGTTATTTTCTCATGTGCATAATACACACCCTGTATTATGGTGACCAACGGCCAAATCCCGGAAACTATTCATCGTAGAGGCTTGCGGTGGAAAAATCTATTACCAAAACGGCCAAGAGAAAAACCTGGAAAATATTTTCAAGTTTCTGAAATGGTCGCTAGGTGGCGTAACAATCGACATCAAGTAGAAAAATATGATTTTTATAGAATTTTGCCCAATCACAATATATCGATGATATCAATCCTATCAACTGACTGTTTGCCTACTATTTTTGTCTAAAACGTTTTTTTCTATCTATCAAAATAAAGCGGTGGGGGAAGTTGAATTGTTTTTTTTAAACAAACGGAGATTTCCCCCATTTCGCTTGACCGATTTAATCGAACTTGGGCTCATATGAAAGAGCACTACAAAATGCTCATTTGCTTTTGAATCTGTGACCTTTGCCGTCGCCGCTAGACGGCGTTAACTGAATCGGTAGCATATTTTTGAGTTTCTTTCAAAAAAATCAAATGTAATGATACATTCATTATTATATATTTTAAAAAGACATACGTTTTTCTATTGAAAGATTGAAAAAAAAAGACGAAAAAAAATCCAAAAAACATTTTGTTTTTTTTCAATTTTTTCAATAGAAAGATGTATCCCGTTTTGAAATATATAAAAATGAATATATCATTACATTTGTTTTTTGCGGAAAAAATTCAAAAATATGCTACCGTTTCAGTCAACGCCCTCTAGCGGCGACGACAAAGGTCAGAAATTCAAAAGCAAAAAAGAATTGTTTAGTGCAGATTCTTCTCTACCATATGAGCCCAAGTTCGTTGAAATCGGTCGAGCAAAACGGGAGAAATCTACGTTTATTTGAAAAAACGATTGAACTTCCCACACAGCTTTATTTTGATAGATTTTTTTAAAAAATCTACTTGATGTTGATTGTTACGCCCCCTTTCAACCATTTCAGAAACTTATTTTCCAGGTTTTTCTCTTGGCCGTTTTAGTGATAAAATTTTCTGCCGCAAGCCTCTACGATAAATAGTTTTTGGGATATGGCCGGCCACCCTTACTGGAACACCCTGGACATCTAATACTGTAAAGGTAAAGTAGTTTTTTGAGTTGGAACTTTTTAAGAGAATTGTTAAAAGAAAATTAATTATTATACCTCTAATAAAATTAATGATTGATTGGGTTTTGGGAATGTAACGAACTGTCAACATCGCGCGCTGACTCTTCACTCGTGTTTCATTTGACTGACGGGCGCTGTTCTACTTAACAGACGACTGACCATTCTTTCATTGTTTAATAGATGATACAGAACCCTCATTAAAAAATTCAAGCTTTGTTAATTAATTGCACTTTCGATTGCACCTTATTCATTTTTCATATATATTCGGTCTGACTGACCAGCCCTGTTCTGAGGGCCCGTATTTTCGAAACCATTCGACACCAAGGCGTATACGACATACAGCTTGTTCAAGGCTTTTCTGCGGTCACGTCACAGTATTTGACGTTTGGTAGTATGTCGTAGATTCATCGCTCCACATATGACATTTGACAAATTGATCCGAAAGACCCTCGTCCAGACGTACGTAATTTTTTTTTCAATGTGTAAGAGAGAGACGGAAAAGTATGACGTAACCGCAAGAAAGCCATGAACTATAGTGTGAATGTCGCATGAGAACCGATTGACCCTATTTTTGAACCACTCTCGAACGGTCGCATACGACAATTTGTCGCATACGTTCGCGCGAGTGGGTCTGCACCATTCGACTCTCAAATGTCGCATGCGCTTTTTTTACTTGATTGTGCGAGTTTGGTAGATTTACCTACATTTTGTCATCAGCTGCTGTTATATCAACACAAAATTCTGAGAATATTAATAACCGCTATTTTATTGGGAATAGTTCACTGTTGATTCGTGGCTTGTTTGATTTCTCATTGCAAGAAGACACTAAATCAGTACTAAATTGATGTTGATTGAGAGTTTCGGTGGCGTCCCAAGAGGAAGTTTCACGAATAAAATTAACAAAAAAAATGTGCGTCAGAAGCTTTTGAAATGGCTGGATTGAATTATCTAATTGAAAGAAATGTTATTGATGCCCTCGAAGAAGCGGAAGAACTAGCGAATCGCAGAAATAGAGTGTTCCACCCCTTTGCTGATCCGCTGGAAGAATACTCAGTTAGTCAGTTTCGAAAATTATATCGTCTGCCAAAGCCAGTTACCTTGGAGTTGATAGAAATTTTAGAACCCTATCTGACAGCCCCTTCCACATTATCAGCATTGAGCATAACTAGAAAAGTAACTTTACATATTTATTCAACTCTTAACTGGCCGCCTGTTAAAACAATTATTTCGATGCAGGTTTTAACAACATCAAGGATTTTGGCTAGTGGTAGTTATCAGTGAGACATAGCCAAAAATATGAATCATACAATTTCGGTGATGAAGAAGGAGACAATCATATTGAAATTGATTATGGCATGTACGATAACGGTTACGCTAATAACATACCTGTGGAAAAAATCAAGATCCAGAGTTTATAGCTGGTAGAAGGCTCCAACAAATGTTGGTTCGAAATCATTTACACAATTAACAGAACAATCCTAAAACATCATTATTGACCTCAACAGAAATGCAGCTCATGTGATATTCTAATATTTAAAAATTTTTTGTTCAACTTGAATCAATTTGCTTTTCACAATACTGATATATAATATGTATTGTTTAATAGTTTACATAGCACTTATGTGATTCGGGTTTAATCATAATAACAAATTTTTCCCAATTTTTATTTATCAACTAAAGATTAAATTATCATACTTGCCGTTCAAAACAAACTCACGTGAACATACCTATCTATAACTAGTTAAAAGTGACAGTGATTATACCTCCTTATAAATAGAATGGTCCACTAAAAGTTTAAAACTTTCGGCAATTGATTTCAAGCTTTCTGCCTTAGACTCATTGGCCTCCACATTCCTTTTATACATCACATTTTGCAGTCCAGTTAATTGTAACAGCTTATCATTGGCTTCTACGGTTTTCTGTAACCTTTGCAGTTTTGTAGGTGCTTGTTTTTTAGTAGTGTTAGTGGAACCTTGACTGCATTCAGCTGAATTACTCTAAGGGGTAGGAGCTGCCACATGATGGCAGTCAAAGTTTGTAGATTGATTTTCGGATTCTTTTCCAATTACGACTTCTTTATCGATGAAAAAAAATTGGCTAGCCGATTCTTGTATGACTTGATCTCCATCCAACAAAACTGGACCAATGATTTGTATGATCTTTTCATCATCGCTGTCGAGGACGGCAGGCGTCTCAGGTCCACCTCCAGTGCTCATTCGATGGTTTTTGATTTCCGTTTTCTTTTTTTTTTTTTTGTTTTAGACTTCATGTCTTGCCAGGTCTAGAATGAATTGAGAAAAGTAAGGATAATATTTCGAAATTGGAAAGATATTTGATAAAATGGAAAAAGTCTCGAGGTACGACCGTGACAAATATTAGGGCAATATTAAAAAAGAGAATGAATAGTTAGAGATAGAGATGTAGATATGGGGTGAGGGTGGTGAGTACCACAGCACTTGGGTCACACAGCGGGCTAATTGCGCACCTTCAAGAGGAGTCTCCAAGAGGCAGTAAAGTTACAATTCTTAAAGACACTATATAAAATGTGACTTTATAAAAAAAATTAGAAATCATCGAAAAATACCAGAAAACCGTATAAGCAACTGTTAACCCAAAATAATAAAAACATATTCATGATAGATTACTACCATAGTACAAAGAATACATCACCACCACTCACCATTACCGATATTATTTGTCATGTACTCGAAAATGAACAAGTTATGCACAATAATAAAAGTTTTGATAAAGTACATATTATTATAACATGTATCTTACCTTTCACCACTGCTTCCAGTATTTATTTGCCCCGGAAAGGGCGTTAAATTTTTCACGGAGCTGCCTCCGCAGTTCTTGGGTTCTTTTACAAGTGAAATTTGCCGTAAATTTTCCGGATTTTAATTCCGGGAACTGCTCCATGAATGCTATGAGCTCTTTCCTTTTTGCTCCTGGGTAATACACCCACAATTTCCTTTCGTTTTATTTTCCGATTGCTTCATCACAAATCACAGCCGAAAATATGATGAAACAAATCAAACCCAAATTTGAATTTTCAATTTTGACTTCTTCACTTCACTTTTATATTTAGGTTAGTTTCATAAAGTTCTTTTTCTTCTTTTTTTCCACTAGTATGGCCTCTATTCAGCACTCGATTTTGCGTCGTTGTCAATGCATTTTGTTGTAGTATACGAAAGAGGTGTCGAATGTCGTTCAAAAGTACAATTTTTCAGGCGTGTGCGACTCTTGCCACTCGACTTATGTCGCATGTATGAAGGACTGTAACTAGGAGACGAATCAACATACGAGAATCCCTTAAAAACGTCCCTCTTTTTAATTAGTTCATTTGGGGGCGCTGTTATCGACATGGAGGTCCCCTTTAGTTTATTGTTGTTGTCAATGGCGACCTATTTGTCAGTATAATTTTATTGTCTGATCATTACTTTGATAAATTTACGAAGATTTGAGCAGAAAATTGTTTGTTTGATTCTCTTCAAGGACCTTTCCCCCTAACTCCATATTATACTCAATCTCAACTTTGACATTCAATTTATTTTGGCTGGAAAATGACAAAAAGAATATATATTTTTTGTAACGGAATGTTAGAAACATGACACTGTAAGTTAGATTTATATAAATCAATATTCACACGGCATATTAAACAGGATTTGTTGCTCTACAAAAAGTTCCAATCAAAAAGACTACTTACAGAGATGTCGTAATTCTATCAAGACAAAATACAGTTTATTTTATTAATGTTTCGCTGAATTTAATAAACTCCCAAATAAAGTAAAAAACTATTATACTTGTATGATTTCAAGTAATTCCTACAATTCCATGTAAACATGTGTAATAATAATAATTATTATCTTTTACACGCTCATTCTTACCTTGCTACTTGTAAGTTTCGTCTCACTAAGGTGTTTACTCCGATTGTATTTTGCCTTTTTTGAATCTGCAGTACAATATTCATATGAGCATCATTTGAAACGATCGTTCATGCATGCGTTTAACTGTCTGCGCGCGTGAAAAAATAAATAGTCTTTAAAATGCATGACCTCACTCGCGACACTTAGACATCTAGCGGTAACATTTAAAATCCGAATTACAATTTGAAAACTGGACCACTTTCAATGCATTGCGATTCGTCTTCTAGTTACAGTCCTCCATAGTCTTGTCGAATGGTTTCGAAAATACGGGCTGACAATCAACTGACTGACCAACAACACTTTTTTAAATATATCTTATGGAAGTAATATACGAAGTTTCAGCTTTTGCTAACTCATTGCGTTACTCATAAAAATATGACATCTTTGAGATCGACCCTGAGCCGCCTGTTCTCCGATCAACTTGACTGACCAGAGAATGTTTGTATATGTCACAGTGAAACCTGGTAATCAGTAAAAGCTAACTGTTACTAGGAAAATTAAGCTTTTCCTGATTTGGAAACATTTAGCTAGTGAAAGTTGAATTCGATCGAGTTCATCATACTTTTACTAGTAATTGTTAGCATTCACGTGACTTTTCTAGTGAAAGCTGTTAAACTGAAAATTATTATCGTAATTATAAATATCCGTTTTGGTCCGAGTTGAAATTCGCCGACAGATTAGACGCCCTGGAAAATACGCGAGTTATGAATCGCAGGTGTACAATGTGAACATTGTTCAGATACCGTATTATAGAAAATACTTGAGTATTTTCAGTAGGGGTTGATTTGGGTTAGTTTTGGGTTAGTTTGGGTCAGTTTGGGTTTGGCAAAAATTTTGATGTCGCGTGAGCGACATCATATAGTGCCCCGTGCACCTGGGATTAGTTAAATGGCGGAAATAAGTTTCAAAAAGAACTTTTCCTAACTGCTTTCAGTAAAAGTTGATTTGATAAAGTTTCTCCAACATTCACTGGTAAAAGTGTACAATATTCTTCAAAATTTAACATTTTCTAACGAATCAAGTAATTGCTAGCATCAACTAGTAAAAGCTAGCTTTCACTGAATTCCTAACATTTACTGTAACATATACACAATTATTGTAATCAACCACGAAAAAACCAGCTCTTGTAAATTCAGAGAATTTTTTCGGCCCTGGCATTCCGTCTATAACGCTTTGATCGATAATTCATGCTTATGCGTTCTTTAGACCTCTGGCGTGATTAAAGCGAACTATCCCTCTCAAGATCGCCATTCATTAATCGATCACTGTTGTCCAGCATAGCAATGTCTGATTGGAGATCAAAAATTGTGTTCATAGCCACTTCCATCCACACTTCCTGGTAAACAGTATTATCATAATACTCGAAGTATTCGCTCCAAGACCCAAGAGTTGTTTAGTCGGTTCACCCGATGACTGACGTTTGTTGCAGTATTTGAGTCATGACTGCAACCTGATATAATAGGTATCAAACTCGAAATTCAGAATGTCTACGGATACCTTTTATGCTTTTATAAAACCTTTATAAAAGCACAAATTAATGGATAAAAAATCCCTTCTGTTGGGAAAAACCCATTCTTGATAATAAAATTTGCTTGTGAAAAAAAAACGATTTACGAATATGAAAAGAGAATTGTGGTTTTTAATTTTTTTTACATGGTTCGCAAAAACGTCAAGAAACTTTGACTTGTGTCAAACAAAAACTAACCCATCCTAACCAAAACGTATGACGTTTTTTTGAAATTGATGCATTTCAACTTCGTTTCAAATCGACCTGCGCTACTCACAGATCAACTGATATATATTTTGAGAAGGACATAAGTGGCAAAAGGTATCCTGATAATATCAATATTTTAGAACCGCAACCTGAGAAACGATGTTTTTTCTGTATGATGTTGCTTGTCGGTATTAAAACTTTTTGACTTCATTTTGATCAAAGTTTCTCGAAATTCCATAGCAAAGTGAATTGTTTGTTGAGAATTTTTAAAATTTTTGAGATTCTAGAGTTTGCCTGTTTTATTTAAAATAAGTAGACATGGTTCATTTATGAAAGATGAATTCTCGATTGAACGATTAGTGAAAAAGGTTATGGGTGTAAGAAAATGTTGAATCAATCCACGTTGCTATGAAATTTCAAGACACTTTGATCACAATGAAGTGAAATAGTCTTGATGCCGACAAGCATCATACAGAAAAAAAATATCGTTTCTTAGGTCATGGTTTTGGAATATCAATATATACAGGATACCTTTTCACACCAATGTCCTTCTCAGAAAATATATTGGTTGGCCTGTGTGTAGAGCAGTTCGTTTCTGCAACAAGCCAGAATGAACTAATTTCATAAAAACGTCCGAATTCCGGTGCTGGCTAAAACTCGAAAGCTCGATTTTTGGGTAACATTCAGAACATATTGGCTAATATCATATTCAAAAATGATCAAAATCTATTGACAAACAAAAAAGTTATCAAGCGTAAAATTATGTTCTTTATTTGGCCCACAGTGTATAGCTGTATAGAACTCATTAGAAACTCTGATAACATCATCTTTTCTGCCATAATCATAAAATCATGACATTCGTGACGATGTATACAAATAAAAACCCAAACCGTCTTGCGGTACGGTTTGAGAAAAATTGTAATCGGTTATGTTCAGCGCAAAACAGTAGGTCAATCGAAGTTGCAGCCTCTCAGAGCGCCATCAGTCGATCACGCATCCGGGGCGCACTCTGTCGAAAATTATTATTCAGTAATGGAGATTTCACTTCATATTCACTTTGCCTGAATATTGCCTTCTACTGATAATCTTTGATTATTTGAGTTCGAAAATAGACCGGGACTAAAGAAATAAGTCAATCGAACTCGACCTCGTAAATTTAAATTCCGAAACCCATCAAAATCTTCGCAGTAGAACCGGAGGAATTCGATGACATTCCAACCTCACGGATCAGAATTTTTCAACGGATCGCGGATCGTTCTGAAACAATCTTGATCGTGATTTATCCGTATCCGGATTTGAAAATGCGATCCAGATCTAGATCCGAAATTTGGATCTTAGATCCGGATCCAAGACCCGGAATTTGAATCTCATATACAGATCCCAGATCTTGGATTCGCATCTCAGACTTGGTTCCGCTATCCCAATACTCTTGATCATAGTTATTATGATAAGTTAATTATGGGCACACAAAAAAAATTGTATGATTTGCAGCACAAAATATTTTATCATCAGATAGGACCAAGATCTACTGTTTGTTCAATGCTTCTCTGAGGTTACGTCATACTCTTTCAACTCTCTCGTACACATTTACAAAAATTTCACGTATGTCTGGACGCTGCGCTGGTCGTTCGGATCAATTTGACAAACGTCACGTCGAAGGCGATCAATCTACGACATACTGGCAAACGTCAAATTCCGTGACGTAACCGCAGAAAAGCATTGAACAGACAGTAGGCTCTGGATCTCCGGATACCAGATTTGGATCTTGGACCCGGATCGCACATGTTGAAAAATCCAGACAAATGGAATATGAAGTAAAATCTCCTTCACTGAATAATAATTTTTGACAGAGTGCGTCCCGGATGCCTGATCGACTGATGGCGCTCTGTGAGGGTGCAACTTCGACCAACCTACTATTTTGCGCTGAACAGAACCGATTACAATTTTTCTCAAACCGTAGTTCAAGATGGTTTGGGTTTTTATTTTGTATACATCGTCACGAATGTCATGATATTATGATTATGGCAAAAAAGATGATGTTATCAGCGTTTCTCATGAGTTCTTCGACGAAAAGTGATGAAGTTCCATGAGACGATCAAGAGATAATGTATACCGTGCTCAACGTTGTTGACAAAAAGGGAACTGCTACAGTGGAGAATTTCTTGGAAGTCATCATATCCTATGTTCTGTTCAAGATGTAAGTAGGTATCTATTTTGTTGTATTTTGTAAGAACTACTCTGTGATTGCTCGTTGAGAGTTTTGCACTGACTTCTAGATATTGCGTGATTACAGATTTTTATACTCGGGAGTGAGCCAAATTCATTATCACAGAGCATGCGAGCTGAAAACATTTGGGCCAGTCGAAATCGTTATCCTATTGTGATCGATGAATTAAATTTCATACGGCCAACTACTTATGCTCGGTTTCTCAAGGATGTACAGCACTCACTATTTACAAACAATTTATATTGCAATCGCAGCGAGTTTTTGGCCGGTGCTTCGAACAAATCCAGCTGCCTCTCCTGAACAATGCCATTCTCTACTTTCTGGCCATTGGAGTATAGTCTCCAGTGACATGTCTTCCTCGGGTGACCTGATCTGCCTCACTTCGGCGTCCTGAGCGTCGTGGTTCCCAGCATACCGAGCTAAACGGTTGAAGTGAACAACCGTCGGTTTTTCTCGTGGTGGCTTTCGAATCCTGTGGTCACGTCATTCATCTGCTCCTGAATCTCATACGGGCCTTCCCAAGAACTTTGCAGCTTTGGGCAGAATCCACGTCGCCTCCGTGGGTTGTGTAGCAAAACCAAATCCCCAACCTGGAACCCGCATTCCGCGGCGTTCACGTCATAGATCTTCTTCATTCGGTCGCTGGCACTCTGGATTTTCAAACGGACCCGTTAATGTATGGCGTCCATCTTTCTGCAAAGATCGCTTGCGTAGTCTTTCCAAGCGACATCTACACCCGGTAGACATTCAAACTTCAGGTCGCAGGGCAGCCGGAGTTCATGATGCATGATGATCCTTGCTGGAGTTTTGCCTGTCTATTCGTGAACTGCAGATCGGTATGCCAAGAGGAATGATAGGGGGAGGTGTTCGTCCCAGTGTTTTTGATGGTCATAGACAACCTTGGCCAAGACGTCACAAACATTCTGGAACAATGCCATCGAAATGTCGAATTTTGTCCAAGGATCCTTATGCACACACAGTGAATCAGTTGATCGATTTACAGTGTACCTATGATCTTTCATCAAATCTATAAAAAATACCGGATGCAGTTGCTCACACCCACTTTCCTCTAAAGTACTTATTGTAATGAAGCAAAAATCATTCCCCAGTCATTGCAGATTCAGATGTTGATAAAGGCTACACACTTTTTCTATGATGAAATTCAATGCTTTTTACCAGGACTGAAGTATCACTTTTTTTCTTCTGGGAAATAATAACGACGAAAATCCCGCAACAATTGGATTATACACAGATTATATATAATACATTGGATCTGCTGGCGTCGTCTCATGGTGAAATCATAAGGCTGGACCAACGTATAAGAGATATGTTCAAAGAAGTATGGGCCAAAAGCGTGGAACTAAACCATGATACTAAAACACACAAGATATGATCAATTGCTGGACGAGATTAGAACCAAGCCGCGCATGTCGTCTCCGCGAGCCCAAAGTGACGTTGGATTTAAAACATCCATAACGTTACCTAGCTACCATTTGCTGGTCAAAATTTGAACTAGCTCACGCATGACGTCCCCGCGTGACATTGATTGTATAGGTTTGAGGTAGGTCACGTGATGACGTCCGAACGGGGATGTGCGAGAGTTTATCTTGTTTGTTTCAGTATCATGGTAATCCAGTAACCTGGGTAACCTATAAATTTTGAGGCTCGGACACGCAATGGCAGGAAGCCGAAACACGTAGAGCAGATTAAGAACTTGTGTGAAGAGACTCTTGGATTCTTCTCCTTTATCTGTATTTATGGATCTTTACCCTTGAGACCTGAATGATGACCATCTATATGTTTTCAAAAGTATACCAAACAAGGTTTATACAATTTTCACAGTACTTCCCTTGACACTAGCTAGCAATGATTTCCCAGACAAGTTTTTTTTTCACTTTTTTATTTGATGTACCTGACTGTGTAGAACAATATGGGTGGACTACATTTTTCTAGTATTTCAATAGCTTTGTTCTAACAACTATTCCAAACGGTTCAGAATTGTCCGGAGCTTGCGTATACGAGAGTTCACGTTCCAGCAAAATGAACCTGTGATTTTGAAGAAAGGTCAGATGTTCTAGCGATAAACAATTAGTTCAGTTTTCAAACTAGTTGAAAACCGTCAAAACAGTCCACAGGAACTCTAGCGGATTTTTAGTGAGTGCCATCCGCAGAAGTTTTCAAGTTTTGTTAGTTCTGCTTTCGATGGATTTGTTTTTTTTTTAATTTTCCGGTGATTTGTTTGTCAAGTTTATCTAAAAAATTAATCATCAATTGATTATTGCTACTTGACAGTCGTCGAAAAAAAATGGTTTCACAACTTACTTTAGTCCCGCGGCATCAGACTATTCTTGCATGATCGGCATAATACCGTGTCCGTGGAGTAATAGTAGAAACTACATGATCTGAGTCAAGAATATAGAATTCTCACTTATTTGCGAACCCACAAACGAGAATCTATAAATGGTTAGAGTGAAACATTTGCACCTACCTGGAAACAGGCAATGTAAGCCAGCGATAGGAGGTTCAATATATACTGTTAATCTTTGATCAGTCGTGTTTACAGCATGAGATATCTCAAAAGCTAGAGATATTGGCAATATGATACTTTGTTGTGATGAGAATGTCTGATCGTTTTTTCTGATTGCCGACGTAGCAACTTCCAGTTTCAAAGAAAATACATCCTGCTCAGCATCAGTCAAACAAAGACAGGATTCAAGTTTCGTCATGGCATTGATATTTCTACAACAGAAAAAAATCATAGTTAGCCACATAAAAGGCAGATTAATTAGGTAATGTATGATGTAGGAAAATAACGGTAGGTTATTTATTGATAAGAAGATCAAGCAGATTAGTCTTGACGCTTCTGAAATAGTAGATTATGGGAGTCAAAAATGATGACTATTAATCCAGAGGATAGTCACGAGGTAGAGGCGAGGGAGTAACATTACGGGGGATTGATAGCCATTATTGCGAGTAGTATACTCTACTTTATTCACGACTAATTTATTTATTTGAGATTTTGAATACCATTTTCATCCATCTCAAAACAAACACATAAGCGCTTACTACGGTTTTACATTGACACTTTTGAGTCGGTCGATATGTTTCCATAGTATTATTCAGAGAAATGTTGTGACTAGTCTACAAAGTGACATGATCTTGGTATAATGATTTGTTTCCATGGTTTATTATGCAGAGAATTTTTGTGATTGGTCTGCAAGTGACATAATTGTGGTTTTCTGAACCATTATACCTTCGCAACGGTTGTCATGGATCAATGTTTGACATTATACTGCAAAAACCACAAGTCTAAAACTTACATTATAGAAAGTCGCAAATAAAACATTTTTTTTTGCGGACAAACTTATGCTTCTGAAGATGAAACAGGTCAACATTAAACACCTTGTCGCTCCTAAACAATCCAGAAAAAAGATCCTGTCTAGGTAGTTCATTGACTTGTAATGTGAGAGTGACTTTTTTGAGAACTTTTATCGAATCCTCTGAACTTTATTTAAGATGTGGAAAGGCTTGAAAGGAAGCTTGTTGAAACAAAGTCTAGAAAACTTTAAGTTGAGGGTGACATGAATATTGTGTTGATTCGTGATTTGTTTTCTCCTCAGAATACAGGGTCTCTTTTAGTTATGTGGAAATCAAACACTCTTTGCTTGAATTAAAAATTAAATATATATTGAGCATCAGTTAAAATTGAATGACTAGTCGTCATTCTCCGTGAAAAAAATAGTATATTATTCATCGAGTGGGTAGTGGTGACTATATAAGCCATTACCTGCGAGTAGAAAACTATACTTTTTCTATGATCATTCAATAATTGTTGCGAACTATGCAATATTCAATTAAATTTGCATGGCACTTTTTGACAACTGTACTGTAGGATAAAGTGAGGTCAGGTTAACGCAAGTATGGATGGGCTGTTTCAAAATGATGGATTTAAACGTTGACGTATGTTGCCAACTTGTCGAATTTTCTGATTGGCTCTTGTACAGGGTTATTCATTTTCAGCGACAGGGTGCCAGTTCTCGTAAACTATTTATCGTAGAGACTTGCGGCAAAAAAATTATCACTAAAACGGCCTAGAGAAAAACCTGAAAAATATTTTCAAGTTTCTGAAATGGTCGCTAGGGGGCGCAACAATCAACACCAAGTAGAAAAATATGATTTTTATGGAATTTTGTCAAATGAAAATATATCGATTAGCTCATTTTCGGATTTACTGACTATTTACCTACACTTTTTGTCTAAAACGTTTTTTTCTATCTATCATAATAAAGTGGTGGGGGAAGTTCAATTGTTTTATTAAACAAACGGAGAATTCTCCCGAATCGCTTGACCGATTTAAACGAGCTTGGGCTCACATGAAAGAGCATGATCCGCACTTCACAAGACTTTTTTGGTTTTGAATTCTTGACCTTCGCCGTCGCCGCTAGATGGCGTTAACTGAAATGGTAGCATGTTTTTGAGTTTTTTCCAAAAAAATCAAATGTAATGGTATATTCATTTTTATATATTTCAAAAGGGGATACATTTTACTTTAAAAAAAAAACAAAAAAATTAATGACCTTTTTTTGTTTTTTTTATATTTTTTTTTGTTTTTTTTTTTATTTTTTTTATAGGAAAATGTATTCCTTTTTAAATTATATGAAAATTTATATACCATAACATTTGATTTTTTTTGGAAAAAACTAAAAAATATGCTACCATTTCAGTTAACGCCATCTAGCGGCGACGGCGAATGTTACAAATTAAAAAGCAAATGAGCATTTTATAGCGCGGACTATTCTTTTTCATATGAGCTCAAGTTCTTTAAAATCAGTCAAGCGAAACTGGAGAAATCTCCGTTTGTTTAATAAAACAATTGAACTTTCCCCACCACTTTATTCTGATGGATATAGAAAAACGTTTAAGACAAAAAGTGTGGGTAAATAGTCAGTTAATCCGAAAATGAGCTCATCGATTTATTTTCATTGGACAAAATTCCATAAAAATCATATTTTTCTACTTGGTGTTGGTTGTTACGCCCCCTAGCGACCATTTCAGAAACTTAAAAATATTTTCCGGGTTTTTCTCTTGGCCGTTTTGGTAATAAAAAATGTTGCCGCAAGCCTCTACGATGAATAGTTTACGAGAACTGGCACACTGTCGCTGAAAATGAAACACCCTGTTGTACAGTGGAGTAATGGCATTAGATCTTTCTCATTGGTTGAAAACAATTGAGTAATAAAAAAAAGTCACTGGTATGAGTAACCAGTCACATTAACTAATGGACCGGGACATAACGACCACTTTTGGGAAACGTTCAATTCCCATCTGCCGAGCTGGGGTATGGTATATTTTAATATTTGAAGTCGATCAAATTCTATAAAATGTTTCCCCTTCCGTGAACCAACTTCTACAGCAATAATTGAAATTGTACCAAAAAATTGTGATTTGAACGATCGATGCCCATATGCCGTTGTGATTTTATGATTCTGTACTGAAAAAAATCCATCGATAACTCATCGGCAGACAGTTTTGGGTGATAGGTTCTGCAGGACCTTACTATGATACTGTTGTGAAAAATGATGAAAAAAAAACGATTGATGCCGATTGAAAACCTCAATAATCAATGGGAACTTTTAATTGTGATATTTTCGTGACATTGGCACATAGAAAAGTGATTAAAATATTATTATATTCACTTTTCTATGCATTGGCAGACGGACATTTGTCATTTCATTTGACATGAAAATATAACAAACAACAAATTCGAAATAATTATCAAGTATAAGTCCTATATATCTTCCGATGGATTTTTAAGGTTTCCTTTGAGCTGCTAAGCCTACCTTGGGTTCGGCAGACGGGCATCAATCGTTTTTTTTTATCATTTTTCACAAGAGTTTCATGGTAAGGTCCTGCAGAACATATCAGTCGAAACTGTCTGCCGATGAGTTACCGATGGATTGTTTTTAGTACACAATCATAAGATCACAACGACAGATGGGCATCGATCGTAATTTTTTTCAATTTTTTAGTACAATAATTTCAATTATTGATCATGGTATTTGGTACACGGAAGAAAAAGGTTTTATAGAATTTGATCGACTTCAAATGTTGAAATATATCATAACTCAGTTCGGCAGACGGGCATGATATATGAAATGAATTATGCTTGGAATTCTACGAAGAATCGAAAAATACATTCATTTAGGTTAGTTTGGGTTTGTTTGTGTTTGGCAAAATTGATACCATATTACTGAAAAATGCGAATATAGATATTTTTAGAGGTTCGTTTGAAGTTTGCGTTAGGATAATTTAGTTTGTGTTTATCAAAATTGACGTCGCGTGAGCAACATCATAATAGTGCTTGCATATTATTTAAAAATAATCTTTGACCCAAGCACATCAACCAAAAAAACATTATCTCTCCTGCATTCAGGGAACTTTTTTATAAACAACGTTTAAAGTCACGGTACAGTCTTATGAAGTTTTTTATTTGCGCAAGTAATTTCGTACTCTTTATAAACACTTAAAAAGGTCTTTAAAAACAATATAAGGTACTACATAGTATACAAAATTATGGGAACCGTTACCGTTACCAAAACGCTGTGTCTAGGTACACGCTAACTTGTACGTAAACCAGAGAGTTAGGTACACGCGAAACGTCATCAAAGCGATGTCGACATTTTTTAGCCCTATATTTTTGAGAGTGGGCGCTAAAATGTGTACAGTGATGCTGACTGAGCTTGTTGAAGTTCTGTGGTCTACCGATACTAAAGAATTGTCTCATTTATGATTGGTTTGTATTCATTATGCAATGTGGTCAATTATTTAATTCTTTCAATCAGTTTCACGACATTTTAAAACAATATGAAAAGGAAAACCGGCAAAGGTTTGTGATTAAGGGTAGCAGAGAACAATTAAGTTGAGAAGGCTCAAAGAGTTTTGAAGCGTAAATTAAACAAAGTCCTCAAATATGACGAGGCTCAATACATTTGTGTTTATGTAGGAGCAGTAAGAAATCGTGGAAAAGGCATTGGTGATACAAGGTAGGAAATTAGATACTTATTATTGTGAATTTGTTACCTACCTACTGATTGAATTTATCAAAAAATACTTGCGATAAATTTACTGGCTGGGAGTCATTTGCATATGCAATACGCATACCCTTGTTGAATATGTACAGGGTGTTTCCGTATATTTCGTCTGCAGACTAACTCGCTTATTATGCAAGATAGATAGGGACTTAGCATACAAAAATGGTAGGTATTAACATGAACCGCCAGAAAAAAAAAATTTGTATACCGGGTGCACGAGAAAAGTGTGACAGACACAACTTGCATTTTTTTAAATGGAACACCCTATATATTATTTTGTAATCAAATTGACATTATTTTTCCGATCTCAAAAATATATAGCATGAAGGCATTCCTTCCAGCCGTTTTCAAAATATTTGAGTTTTAAAGTTGGTTTTTTGGTATTGTCAAATTTAGTATCTATGACTACAATGATTGTTCGAACATTATTTATTGATATTTATTCTTCCAATAATCTAAAACAACGAATATAACAAGTGAATACATTATATTATTAATAAATTGATATCATAAAGTGCAATTATTGAATATGCCTGCAATTATTCACAACACATTTTCTTAAATGCATTTTATGATATCAATTTATTCATGATACGATGTATTCACTTGTTATATTCGTTGTTTTAGATTATTGGAAGGATACAAATTGATAAATAATGTTCAAACAATTATTGTAGTCATAGATACTAAATTTGGCAATACCAAAAAACTAACTTTAAAAATAAATATTTTGAAAACGGCTGAAAGGAATGCCTACATGTTGTATATTTTTGAGATCAGAAATATAATGTCTAATTGATTATGAAATGATACATAGGGTGTTCCATTTAAAAAATGCAAGTTGTGTCTGCCACACTTTTCTGGTGCACCCGGTATACGAAAAAATTTTTTTTCTGACAGTTCATGTTAATACCTACCAACTTTGTATTCAAATCTATCTTGCATAATAAGCGAGTTAGTCTGCTGACGAAATATACGGAAACACCCTGTACATACCTACCTACTTTATGTACCTATGTAATCCAGAACTTGCAACATGTATTGTCCAGCAATGATCAATCTTCGGGCAACAAAGACAGGTGATCTTTTTGAAATCAAACATTTACTAGAGAAACATGAAAATCATGACATGGAGTGAGTAAAGTATGTACAGGGTGGGCATTTTATTGCGTGCTCTATACCTTTTCTCAGAAACTTTTTTACAAAAAAAATAGTTTCGAAAGTTTCTTGGTTTTCACAAAAAAAAATAATTGTTAAATGTAAGGGAAGTTTCTTTGTCCAAATAATGTAAAGAAGGGGGTTTTCGTGTCGTGGGGACAGAAAGGGAAATGAGAAAAGTTGGCACCAGGCGGGATTTGAAATATTTACACAATCACCAATCAAATAGTATAATTTGTCCATATTTGAGTGAAAAATAAGAATACGCACATTTCCTACAATCGTTTGCAAGTGCACTCACTAGCTAGAATTATTGAAAGGAGCAATTTAACAACGGCAGATATTATGGTGAAACTATGGGCAGAGGGCAACTGACGCATGATCGAACTTATTGTGAGGAAGACAAGTTAAAAAACCTCACTTGAACAATATATTTTTCAAACAATGTTAAGAACCGAAACTATGTTCTAAAAAGCTAAAATTTTGAAATGTCACAGCATCATACTCCATCTTCATAAAAGATTGCCAATCTTCTATATGGGTCGATGTGTGACATCATGTAAATGTCTGGTGTTGGTTAGGTTGGCAGTCAAGGGTGAATTCCCTATTTTGAAACGGTAAAAACTATCTGCCGTCTCTACAACATACTCCTGCACCTTCTGAGATACCAGGACAACGCTCTACCAACTGAGCTACCAATGCCTATGAGCAAAGCCAGCCCAATACAAACAATTCTTACTTCTACGATGTAAGTTTAAAGGTTATGGTGAGCAACTTTCGGTGGTTACAATCCATTGGAGGTGTTATATGGAGGAAGGAAGGATCATACATATGTTCGAGGATATATAGGAGTCTTTTTCACCTTTCACAACCGCCGAAGGTTGCTCACCATAACCTTAAAACTTACATCCTAGAAGTGAGAACTGTTTGCCTTGGGCTGGCTTTGCTCATAGGCATTGGTAGCTCAGTTGGTAGAGCGTTGTCCTGGTATGACGAAGGTCGTGGGTTCAAATCCCGCCTGGTGCCAACTTTTCCCATTTCCCTTTCTGTCCCTACGCCACGAAAACCACCTTCTCTACATTATTTGGACAAAGAAACTTCCCTTAAATTTACATTATTGGCTTAATTTCGATAGTTGGGGTGTCAACCCCGATACCTGCTAAAGTCGCTATATGTCGACGATGCATCTTGGTTGAAGGTGAAAAAGACTCCTATATAACCTCGAACATGTGTGTGATTATTCCTACCCCCATATAACTCCTTCAATGGATTGTAACCGCCGAAGGTTGCTCACCATAACCTTAAAACTTACATCCTAGAAGTGAGAATTGTTTGCATTGGGCTGGCTTTGCTCATAGGCATTGGTAGCTCAGTTGGTGTAGCGTTGTCCTGGTATAACGAAGTTCGTGGGTTCAAATCCCGCCTGCTGCCAACTTTTCTAATTTCCCTTTCTGTCCCTACGCCACGAAAATCCCCTTCTTTAATTGTTTAAGTTTCATTTATAGAGCATGTCTCATAAGTGCTGCACCGATCGCAACACCAGAAATTTGAATGGGATACCCTGTACCTATATTTTAATATTTCCCGATTACTTGAGATCTTCTTATTTGACTTTTGTGTCGTTTAGACAAAAACTGATACATAATTTTTTTTTTGAAAATCATTTCCGCAAATAGCGTGTTGTGATGCTAGTGGTTAAGATCATTTGAGAAAATTGGAATCGTAGCTCGACAAGACTGCTTTCTAACGATCTACGATAGGTAGGTGAAAGAAAAAATTATGATCTCAGTTTCTGTCTAAACGACACAAGATTTGAATAGGAAGTTCTGATGAGACTTACGATTATTTCTGTCAAGGAATCGGAGAATGTAAAAATATACAGAGTGTCCCATTCAATTCTCTGGTTTGGCGGTATAGGAGGTTGTACATCAAATCTGCCTAGAATTTTACGTAGAATTCAAAAATGTAATAATATATAGAGTGGTCTATTTAAAATAAGCAAATTGACAAGTTCTGGTATAACCGGAAGTGCCACCATCTTCAAAATATTTCAGCTTGAGTGCCCCAAATAGACTATGGTATATTATACAGGGTGTACCTGTAATGACTGTACAACGCTTAACCACAAATTCCTCAATCAAAAATAAGGTGGTCCAGGCAAACTTACCTATATCCAAAATTGCTTTGTTAAGTCTTCAGAGGGCGTCAAAGATTTAAAAAAAAAAATGTTTTTTTCTACATTTTTCAATAACATGCAAATCAATTTTGATAATTTTTGGTACCTAGTCTTGGACCATGAAATCACGTTTTTTGTTTCTATAGCGACCAATTAAAATTATTTAAATTGAAAGTAACACCGGAAGTGTCATAAAGGTGACGTCATATGTAGTTATTTCTATTGATTTTTTTTTGGCATTGACTTTTTGATAATTCAGACATTATCATCTGAAAGTATAATGAATTGGGGAGTTTTTCTCTCTCCTGAAAAATTTCGCTAAGATAAGTGCAAGCCAAAAAAAATTTTTTTAACAACCAGCTTCACAGATATTTTAGTATTGATTTTTTTTTCTAGCATACCCACGTATCCCAGCATATTTTTTCAAGAGAAAAAAAAACTTTCTCACTCACTGGGTTATTAGATGAAAACATCTGAATCATCAGAAAGTCAATTCCATAAAAAATCAGTGACGTCATATGCAGCTATATCTTTTGATTCTTCATGGAATTGATTTTAAGATGATTCAGATGTTTTCATTATTAGTGTGTGAGAAAGTTTTCTCCTTTCTTGAAAAAAATTGCTGGGATAAGTTGTTATGCTAAAAAAAAAATCAATAATAAAATATCTGTGTACCTGATTGAAAAAAAAAATTCTGGCACAACCACTTATCCCGGCAAAATTTCTCAAGAGATATTGGATAAAAGCATCTGGATTATCAAAAAGTCAATTCCAAAAAAAAAACAAAAGAAATAACAACACGTGAAGTCCCTTTTTAACACTTCCGATCAATTACAACCGTTCGCTATAGAAACAAAAAACGTGATTTCATGGTCGAAGACTAGGTACCAAAAATAATCAAAATCGATTTGTACGTTTTTGAAAAATGTAGGAATAACCTAACTTTTTTTTATCTTTGACGCCCTCTGTAGACTTGACGAAGCAATTTTGGATATAGGTAGGTCTGCCTAGATCGCCATATTTTTAGTCAAGGAATTTGTGGTTAAGCGTTGTACAGTCATTTCAGGGACACCCTGTATAATGCCAAATTTTCAAAATCTTCCTATGTAGGTATAGTTTTCCACGAGGTTTTCCATAATATAGATCGAGCTTGTTCCCGGAGGGACACAACCTTGCAATAAATCGATGTCGATCTTGAATTTTCGTTTTAGCGTATATGGAGAATACAATCGATATGCGCACGCTAAAGAAAGACGTCATCGCTCTAATGACGTTTCGCGTGTATATAAATTTCTGATTAACGTACAAGTTAGCGTGTACCTAGTCACAGCGTACTAAAAAATGTAATTTTTAACATTATTTCGCCAGTTTTGACGGGTTCAGCTAGTACCTCTTAATCAAAAGATAACGGAATTGTCAAAAACTTAAAATTATTTTTTTGACAAAAATCATTCGAAAGCCCATATTATTATGATGATATTTTTGTTGGAATATTATATATTCAATATATTTTCGGTTCAACTGCAATCATTCATGTTGGTGAAACAGTCTTAATGCGTGACTCCAAATATAGGATATCGATCCGTTTGTGTGAGCTATCCGGTTTTTCTTACACTTTGTGAAATGTTATCGATTTTGGATGTATGCAGCTCAGTTTTAGTCTGGAGCTAAGAGAGAGAGACATCAATTCAATTTCTTTTTGTATCATTGTCAATAGAGTGACTTTATTTAAAGGTTCTATCATTTTATTATCTCCCAATTCAAATAGGTTATGGGCCCAGATACGTCGTGTTTTTTGCTCACTTGTGGAGATAACAGATAATAGATACAGTCGCGATTTGTGATCGTTGACTGGATTCTGGATAATCGATAATTGAAACAATGGCGGAGGGTGCTAAATATAACGTCAAAAAGTTGAACGGACATAATTATGAGTCGTGGAATTATTTAGTCAAGACTGAAGATGCTGCACATAAATGCTGATTCATGAGACCTAGTATCGGCTGGATTACCTGCTAAGGATTCTCGGGACAATACCTGGAAAAAGCTCAATGACAAGGCGTTATCAACTATCGCTTTGCTTGTCAACGTTAGTCAATTGGTGCACTAGAGGAGTAACACCAAAAATCAAGTTCATCTAGCATGTTTTTTTTGTTGAAACGAATTTGCCAGCTATCGCTGGAGGAAAATGGTGATATGGATGCACATATAAGTTTATTCTTGGAATTATTGAATAAAATGGCCGCCTTGGGAGAAGATATTAAGGACAGATTTCAGGTTCACAATAGGGATTTCGCTGGGAAGTCTTCCAGACATACAGTTTTTTGATAACAGCGCTGGAAAGTAAACCATCGGATAAATCGATGAGTACCGAAGGCGTCAAGAAGCTTCAGGGAATCAGGACGAGTCAGCTATGAAATCAGTGTATAAAGAAAGCGAAAATGATCACGGTGCAAGTTCGGAAGAAATGCAGTGTTATTTTTGCAACAAAAAAGGCCATTTGAGACGGAACTGCTTCAAATATAAGGTGTTCAAAATGGAAAGGGCCAGTGAAGTTACTGAAAGTAATACCGATGACATGTTTTTCATGGTAAATTTGAGCTCAAGGGACAAAAAGAGGATTCTGCTTCCTGGTATGTGGATTCAGGAGCTTCGAGCCACATGGTCAACTAAATGGAATTCTATACCCAATTCGAAGAAAGCAGAAAAGGCGCTGTGAGGTTGGCGGAGAAAAGGCAGTATTCCAAGGTTCAGAGTATTGGAAAGAAAATCATCAAGTGCGCCGATACTGCGACAGTGAATGAGCTAAAAATCGATGATGTGTTGTATGTGCCAAAGTTGGATCCAGATCTTCTCTGTAAAAAAGTTGACAAATGCGGGATATGATGTTTCATCCGACAAAAATGACTGTAAAATCGCTTTACGCGGAAAGGTGCCCGCGAGTGCGATACCAGCGCGACTTGATTCTCATTCATAATTATATGTTGATTACTTCTTGCTTGTCCCAGTTTAATTACAGTCTCATAATTTTTTTGTAAAGAGAAACCAAGACTGATCCATTTTGATTTAGACTTTGTTAAAAAGTATCTGGTCTCACTAATTAGAACACCATCCCTTTTGGAACTGTCAACTTGTACTGGTGTATTCATGTTGTACTTTCACTGTTCACTTTCACTTCAACGTTAAATCTTTTGATCAACTCGAACACTGAGTATGTGAGGGATCATATATATACAGTTTTGGAAAATTGTGGGGTTGGTATTGGGGGGGGGTCTCAATGATCTCTTTTTAAGCCAGAATGCCCGGATCACTAAGAGTGGGGTAGGAGTGGGGGGATCTCAATGATCTCTTTTTAAGCCAGAATTCCCGGATCACTAATAGTGGGGATGGGAGTGGGGGGATCTCAATGATCTCTTTTTAAGCCAGAACTCCTGAAAACTAACTACTTTGTTAACTTGAAATGTTGTATAAGTTTTTCTTCAACTCGTGAATCTTTTGCTGT